>OY757929.1:64689822-64717322 GCA_963585895.1 Sepioteuthis lessoniana | reverse complement strand
GACATCGACCAGAACTGTACAAATATCGATAAAGTTAATCCTCGTAAGAACAAGCCACATGCGCAAAGATAACAGATTATTTTATTAAGCTTAAAATTGTGAGAAAAATGTATTATATATGGAACCAACATTGCATCGCATGATATTCCATTGTATTCTATTATTTCTCACATACTCTTTCGCTCGCTCGCTCGCTCGCTCTCTCTCTCTCTCTCACTCTCTCTCTCTCTATATATATATATATATATATATATTTACAGACATTGTCCCATAAAAAGAATGGACTATAAATTGTGTGTAAACAAATTACTGATGTTTACTTGAATTGTTAGCGATACATGCCAATACTCGGGACCATTTAACTTTGTTGACTGATGCTAATGTGGTTTAATGGTTAAATCACTGGACGAACTCCAGTCGCGCTATTATGTTTACTTTCGGACAAATATTCTTGGGAAAGGTATGAATCCCACTTATCCTCCCATCTATGAGTTAAATGGTACCACAACTGTCTTTCTATAAAAGGATGGAATTGGTATTAAACCTAGAAGGTTGATATACCATTAAATAAAAATAGAAAAAACGAACCAATTCTGCCTTGACTAAAGGGTTGTATTTGTATCCATGAAAATCCTCTACATAATAAAAAAAGTCTTATGAATATAATAGCCGATTATTTAATCATTATTATTTTTTGTTTAAATTCAAATGTTGACTTTATTGTTATATGTTCAATTAAATATTATTCTGTACACCTCCTATACAATTATCTCATACAAAAGTGCCGGAAAGCGACATACTGAACCTAGGTAGCTGTGAACATAGATATGACCCCGTAATTGTGTATATGTGTGCGTGCGTGCATACAAGAGTGCATGAGAAGATCGCTTATCAACATGATAATCCTGGCCTCATAATCGAGGTACTATGTTCAAATACCAGTCGTGACTGTTTGGCTTACTTCACTAAAATATTCTGTGCTCAGGAATGAACCAATCTTTTTACCTTCTTGTTATGGATATAATAAGTCGGTATATCAGCCTTTGTCGGGTTATTTTGCACCTAGGTCAGTTCAATGATTTTTGTCTCAAATTGCAAAAACAAAAAAAATAATCTTCTTACTGATTTGCGATATCAATTTTTGATGAGCAAACGCATTAATAAAGTTCTCAGTCACTTTAAACAGGTAGACATTTCGTATTTAGTTGCATTATAAGTGATTGATGAAGTAATGTATTCATAAAATTCTCAGGTATTTTAAATCGATAAACACTTCATCGTTAGTTGCAGTTTCATTGTTTTAAGAGTCGATATTAATAACCTTCTCTATCAGGTAAACATTTCATTCAGTGGTGTCATTGTCGCAAGAGCCAAAACAGATATTCTTAGTTACTATCAATTATCAAAACCTACAACTATGAAACTCGGTCATCAAAAATGAAATTACATTAATGTGTATAAGGAATATTTCTGAATTCAAACCTATTGTACTCTACTTAAAACTTGACCTTATGTCACATTCTGCTTGTGATTTAAAAGCAACCAATTTTCTGAGGTAAATATGTACATATTATGCTACGCTGACCATAACAGCTAACGTTGTAGGAACTGGAATCGCCGACACGAGATCAAACCTGGACGAAGTTGTTTGCATTTCACTTCGTCCTAAGACATTTGGAAAAGGTATACATTCATCTCTTTTCCCACCAAGGATAAATAAACAGTAGAAGTGACTGGGTTCGTTAGGTTTGGGGATGCAACTAGTCTTGAAGAATGAAAACCTACTTTATTCTGTTTAAAATAGATTTTTATCACATCCTGATCACTTTGAAGAGAACGGGTAAATACATTTATATCAGATTATGGACTTCCTGTTTCTCTTTGTCAACTAGGTCTACATTTGCTGATACTTTTTTGTTGATATTAGTTGTGTGAGCATATTGATACAAGGGATTAGGGAGACTGACTTGTATTACAGCGACTTCTGAATGAATCTGTACTTAAAGATAGAAAATCAATAAATACTTGATAAGAACTGTTTATAATTATCAAAGAATTGAATGAAACGCTATGGGAAAATATGTTTATTAACCATAGAAACAAAAAAAGAGCGGAACGAAGAACCAATTTAAAAACATAGATACGAATAAAGTCAAACGTACAAATATAATAGCTATTAAATAAATGAATACGCCGGGTTTTAGTATGGCCACACCTATTTGCAATTTCTTTTGGACGATTCCTTTTCACTTCTTTTACCTTTTTGTGGAGAAACAGGAGTACGGCTGTTATTTTCATCCCTTTCCTTCTTCCTATCTATCTATATTTTCTTCTGGTGGTTGAAGCTGTTTCTTACAGGTCCAGAGCGATTATTTCTAGTCGGGGATTAGAATGCTATCCTTGACACCAAATCAGATTGGATCTGACGGGGTGCAAGTGAACCCGTTGGCTATGAAAGCAGTTTGATCAACAATATGGCTGAGTCTGATCTGATCAGCAGATGTCTGGGTAACACGGGGAGGGAGATGTGGACATGGTAACATAGGGGAGCGCTCTAATCTTTGTAGATCCTATTTGGATTGAGTGTTACTTAAGAGAGTTGATGTGGACTTCCTCTCTTGTCCCACATTCCACTGGTTAGGAATTGCCAACCATAAACTCGTACTGATCGGCTAGCATTTTGGTGATAGGCCTAACCTGACCGGCTACAAGATGTCCATTTCCTCCGTACAGGATATACGAGATTTTTGGGAGCAGCTGGTAAGCCTAATTTAGCTGGCGTTAGTGGAGGCGGTTACTGAGAATAATTGTTGGCTATCCCTTAAGTATATGATTAGGGACTTTACTATCAAATACTGCTTGAAACTTCAAGATAAGGTAAAAATAGAAAAGTCTGTATATTATAGACTCAGTCGGGAGGTGGATTGGGGTCATCTAAATATAGAACTAGCCATGAGAAACCTTGAACATGAGGCTTGCAAGGGCTCTCCAGGTTCTCTATTTATATCTAGGTTGAGTAAAGTATCTGACGAGGCGGAGAAACTGGACGCTCAAGCGACTAAGGAAAAACTAAAAAGGTTCCCTGGTCAGAACATCAGAAGTGACATTTCCTTGAGTGGACAAAGACTTCATTCAGATCGGGATATTCATGAGGCCTTCCGAATACATTTCTGTGATTACTTTGCCCGGTTGTTAGACCTTCCGATAGGGGAATTCTCCAGCTATTTAGCCAAATTTCTTCACCTCCAGATAGCTGAAGTGGTTCGCAGTGAGGAAAGATTTTGAAGTCTGAAATGCGTTGAAGTAGGTTGGCCTCAATATTTCTTAGGACTTGCTGGTTTGTAATATAAAATGTATTTTAAGCTGGTGCACATGTTTATGCCAATTCTTACTGATGTATTCAACCATTGGTTTGCCCATTTAACCCTCCCTGGACATATAACATTTCTGAAAAGAAATGTCTGGCATTTTTTGAAGGGCTTATATGACTTCAGGTACATAACACTGTTTAGCACAGAATTAAAGGTTTTAGACAGCATCTTAAAGAAACGCTTGTGGATTATTACCGATGATTTGATCAGAACTGAGCAGAACTACTTTGTGAAGGCATGATTGACACAAAACAATCTGCACTGGAATTTGTCCGATCTTTGGGGTATTAGAAAACGACTCAGAAGCCGAACCGATAAATTTAAATCATTCCAATGCATTTGATACTGTGGACTTCACAGGCTTCCTCGATCCAGTGACTTTTCACGGCCACGAAAGGTACTATTAGAGGAGATCGCTTCGGATCCACTTAATGAACAACTCGGTTTGTCATTGGAGGAGATTTGCTTCCAGTCGCTAGCATCAAGTCATATTAATATCTCAGACTTTTCACTCACCTGGCACCTTGCCTAGAACGCGTAGCCTCTTGCTGGCGTGACCTTGAAGGCGTTTACGGCAGATATGTCCGCTTGTATTTGTTGTAACAGTGGTTTAGCAGAAACGTCTTCTTCCTCTGCGAACGGGTTTGCGCGCTTTGGGACTACGTTGAGGAGTTTACATCAGTCTAAAACAATTCGTGTAGTTCCACGTAGCTTGAGTCATCGGCTATACTGATCCTCCATGGACAGATGTAAAACATAATGTGTTTCTGGTGATCCTATCCGTGGCTTGAGTTGTGATCTGGACGATGCAGTTGAAGGATTTGCATGATGGTGTAAACTTTTCTAATTATGATCAGATTTCTATTTTTAAGCATCAGCTTTGAGTAAAAATGAGATGTATATGAAAATCTTTAGACCGTATAACATTTCACGAAAGATGATGGAAAACAGCAAGCCACCTTGAAAGAGGGTTAAATTGCAGACTGAATTCACTCCTCTTACTCATGGCCGCGATACAGTTCATACTCAGATCCTCACTCTGATTAGGAAGGCGTTTTTCTCTTAATCATATCAAACAGTATGCTTATGTCATAGCCCTGTCATCAGGATACCTTCTAATACCATAAACATTTTGTTCTGTTTTAACAAAATTTCTCCTTTTTTTGGCTTCCCAGCCCCACTGTTTTGTTGACAAATTCTTAAATTCTTTCTCATTTTATCCTCACTGTTTATATGTCATTTTTCATGAACACTGTTCCTATTTCATCTCTCTGTTCTATACCACTTCATCATTTTAACGGCCGTGTTTCTAAAGGAGCGGATCAGGTCGAGTATGTCTTGTGTCTGGCGGCGTTCAGTTGGTTTCGGCTGCCTGATGTGGATGCTTGGAGAGCTGAGCATTTGCATCTCGGGACCGAGACTGACAAACTCCTCAAGCCCCAGGAAGCTATCCCCGCAGGCTAACACTCTTCGGAGGGGCTAGGATTATTGCCTGGCACCTGAAGCGCTTTGTGGGGGATGCCGACGGGGCATGAGGCATTTTTGGGAATACCGAGCATGTCTGAGCTATGGCTCTGCAGCTTGACCCACCTTAAAAAGGCCTTGTGCCAAACTCCCGGGTTAGGTGGGGCGCTCCACAATTACCGTTATAATTTGCTAAAGTACAAAGTACACATTTAACTTTATTGTGACGTTTAGTTCCCAATTCCGATCTTTTTTGTTCAACAGATTGCAAGAATCAGGAAAAAATTATATCTTTCCTTCCGGCACAATTTACAGTGTTTCAAATTCATTTTAAGGGTACGTAATTTGTCACATAAAATAAATTCCATAAGTGGAATAACATCAGGTGCTAATTACGATGATTTAAACGAAGGAGAATCGGGTTCAAACATTTAAAAAAAATAAGAACTAGGACCACCAAACAGTATTCTACATTTTTTGACAACTTTTGCATTTGAACTTAATTGTTATTAGTTTTGTTTTTGTTTTTCATCTTCTTTATTGTTTTGGTTTGTTTTTCACGATTTCTAACTTTGAGTTATCATCGCCTAATAATTTTACATAGTCTTGTTTCTTTTTGAGGCTATATATTTCTTACAACTCGTAAATAACTCATTTTAATAGCAAACTTTGTAATTAATACTATTCAAGTATGTGTGTGTAGGGGGAGGTACCCTCAAACTATTATCTTCTTGGCCTTAGATATACATTTAAGAGAACAATGAAGCTCTGTTATTTTTGGGAGCTGCTCTGTCGACGGGCCAACTGTATTCCTTTAAGTGGAATAAGACTTACATAAAAAAGATTGTCCTGGGTATGATATTAAATTGCTTCAGCTTTGGAACTCTAAAAAAAGAGGAGTCATCTCATCATTTCCAGATCTATTCGGAACTGTAGCAGTAGAACATATTAGGGCTCCATTCATTGGTCAAATTGAGTAATTCAAATATTATTAAATTTTGATAAGAATATTGATAACATTGTTTCTTGAAACTATACAAAACCGTATAAATTAACTTTATTACGAATAATCAATTGAATGAATAATTGTTTTCAAATGATTGAATTATTAGTGACTTGAAACCATGAAATCGTTTTAAAAATCTCTGACTTAGGCATTAAATAAGCAAACACAAAACCAATCAAAAAACCAATGGACAAATTTTGGGGGCAGAAATTCAAAAGTTCGGTTTACAAACATATCACACACGCACATACACAACGCCCCACACACCCATATATATATATATATATATAGAGAGAGAGAGAGGGAGATAGTGAGAGAGTGAGTGAGAGGGAGATAGAGAGATAGAGAGCGAGAGAGGGAAATAGTTCGATATATTTAATTTAGGATAGCGTTGATACAAAATCAACGACCGTTGGTGACTGCCAGATTCTTACCTATCCTAATCTAGGCTTGAAAATAACAGTCATAAAGGTCTGATGATTCTGGGGCTATGCTGTCCTTATTTATATTTACATGTGCACACTTCATTTAATAATATAGCAAACACAGACACAAAGACACACAGACATATATATATATATATATATATCGGCACAAGAAAATAAAATTGAAGGACGATGCTAATCTTGACCCGCGTATTTTAAAATTCTACTATATTACCTATCAGCTTAATCCTGAGTTAATTGAAAAACTTATTCAACGTCGAAAATTATTTTCCGTTTGTGCCTATGCGCAAATGCACATATGCAATTGCTTAACATAACTTGTTTTGTTTGATGCAAATAAAAAGTCAGCACTGAACCCTTGGGAATTGTTTGCCCAACGAATTTGCGTGCCTTCCCTTGAAAGAAGACCATTGGTCTTTCTTGCTATCTCACTTGCACTCACCGCAAGCACATCTACGTATGAATCCCCACACATACACACATATTCACAACAAATGTATTTGTTTGAAAAAGACTGGAATATTTTAAACTATAAAAGTCCGAGCAAATTATTGCAAGCAAACAGGAGTACTTGAAACTGTACAACTGTGTGAAAGCAAATGATTATAATCATTAGATAAGAATATTTCCTTTAAACAAAATAACTGCTTGGAAAAAAAGAAGACAAACTACGTCATTAAATAAACAAATGGTTGACAGACAATAAAACTTACCAACTAACCAGCCGAGCATGTTATATCCATGTATGCCGAAATGAGGAGTGGAGTGAACTAAAGCTATTTTGGTTTTTCTAAAGTTTTACCTTGTGGAATTTTATTTCGTTTTCCTCTTTTATCCTACATAGATTTCTCTGCAATGACTTCAATTTTTCACTTCCTGCTTTAACTTCTCATTTTTTAAAATCTGTTGATTATTTATTATTTTTGCTTGTTTATTTTTTCTGGTTATCATCTTCCATCCTTTGAGAAAAAAGCTACTGCACTTTTTATTAAACATTTTCTTCTTCTTCTTCTTCTTCTTCTTCTTCTTCTTCTTCTTCTTCTTCTTCTTCTTCTTCTTCTTCTTCTTCTTCTTCTACATCGTTTATCTTATATTTCTTCTTTCTCCAACCTAGTCTCTTTTTTGTCCTTCTCATTATTTTATATCTACTAGTTCTTGTTAAGTGACCCTTTGTAGCACGATGGATCCGTACCAGGTGCCTGATACATGCAGCTTTGTATTTACTTATCCTACCTTCTGCTTATTTCTCTCCGTTATTTCAAATTTAATCTTCTCCCTTATCTGGTGTGCCAGCTTCCCTTTCCATCCAACCTTTTCACTGTTAGCACACTAAGCTGGGCTTCGAATACTCTGTATCTACTGCAAAAGAGTAAGACACCTACCTCCACAAAAAACAAAGCACTAAACTGAATTTGGTGGTGACGCTCTAGTTCAGGTGATCTGGTCAGTGGGGAGTTTCCCTTCATTAACATTACTCATTGGTCCACACCTACTTGGAACGATAGTTCCTGTTAGTGTCCCATCCATAGAGCTGATTAAAAATTATTTTTATCTGAATCAGAGTACAAAAATATCTGAGCCTATAGGCTTGATAAAACTTAATCAATCAATCAATCCAACTCTTTCGTTTTCTCCTTTTCTTTCTTTTCCATTTTTTATTCATCTCAATATCCCTACATCTTTTTAAGTTCATTTCGTCCACCACTTCCCCTTTCTTTCTCTCTTCTTTTTAAGTAGATGTTTATCTTTCTTTTCTTATCTATTTTCTCACTCTCAATCTCCGTTAGCATTCTTCTCTCTCCTTTACATCGTCAATTTCTCAAGTTGGCTTGGTTTTATAGGTTTCTTCGTTTCTTTAATTCACAATCTGCCTTAATCCAAATTTCCTCTCTTTCCCTGGTGAAAAATACAAATTCTTTTTACTTTTCCTCCTGACTTAATCACTATGGGATCCACTGTTGCCAAATATAGTCTCGTACCAGAGATAACAAACTGATTCATAGATCTGATTCTAGGTGTAGACCGTTCCCTTCTTCATATTTCCCCTGTTTACACTTTTACGCTATCTTAAACATATTTACTTTTTCTTGTAAAAATATTATATATGTGTGTGTGTGAGTGTGTATATGTGTGTGTGTGCGTGTGTGTGAGTAGGTAGTTATTTCTAAATGTTAAGTTATATAGAATATTATCATATATAAGTATATATGTATATATAAAGTATTTTATTCCATCAGGGGAAATTTTGTTATTTTTTCTCTTAATAGCACAGTCATCTATATAAATAAAAAAAAAGAAAAATGTTAAAGGGTGATGTGTAAAAGTTATTAGATATCAAGTAAAATGTACCCGATACCTACAGAAACGTAAACGATTATAGTTAATGGTTATAATAGGTAATATATATTATACAATATATAATGCGAATCTGTAATAATGCAATAGCTAATATGTATTTGGGAGAAAGTAATATGCAAGATGTAGGATCTAAGAGCTCTTAGGTAACAGATGAAGAAGGGGTGACAGGTAAAATCTGGCCGACTCAAACCAAACGAACACAGATTTAGAGAATTTGATTAATATATTCAGTTTATGATAGCCCAGGTTATCCTGTGAGCAGAGCTTAGAATACGCTGATCACATTCCTTATGCAGAGAAATATTATCCACCTCTAAGCAAAACAAGGGATTTCCTGGTGACACAATATTGCAACTGTTAAGGAAGCTCTAGTTTTCGAGCAATGGGGAGTATAGAGTCACAGCTTTATTGGTATTGCTCCAAGCTCTTGCTGCAGAGTGTTATTTCCTTGAAGGTGTATAATGGTAATTAGGCAGGATAAAAGTATAGGTTGTCTAAGTATACACTGAACAGCAAGGTATCCCAGTTTTGCAATTGTGAAATGAAATTTATCTTTGGTCATGCTTTATAGCTGACATGGTTGTATACTTTCCATTTGTGTCATGCTTTGCTTATTTGTGACACAAGGCCACATGTATAGGGATCAACTGAGACTCATTAGCAATGGTTTGCTTAAATAGTCTTTTAACAATTACACTACGTCAGGTGATCTGGTTGTCTGATGAGTAATTATTTTGTATTAGTTGTGGTTAAAGGCTGGATGCATGTGAATCTCAGCGAGACTCAAACTCACTAGTAATTGTTTGCTCGTTTAGTTTGCAAACCATTGCAAAAGGCAAGGCGCCCATATGTATGCATGTACCTAACTACTTCGCTACAGGCGTTATGAGACATAATGTTAACCTTTAAGCGAGTGCAGCTGGTTTGAATTCAGAGGTTTTCTTCTGGTTGTTCAACCAGCGCAAAAATAGTCATTTTACACAATTATATAAGCTTAGCTACGTGGAGAACGGATGTGTTCATGCATTTCTAAAAATACTGGCGCGAATTAAACACATAGTCCAGGATTTGAACAAGGGTCGACGATTCCTATTCAAACAACGATAAGCATACCGCTAAGCACGCCTCCGAATATATATGCATTTATTAGGCTTAAATTGAAACAGTTTAAGATTTTCAAGTGAGAATTCCAAAATTGTCAAATCCCCGAGAGTAGCACTACAGAAATTTCTTGCGTCCAACAGGTAATCGATTTTAAAATAGAATTGATGCCCATTTGAGCCAGACCTCGAATTATCTCAATCTGGTTTAGAAAGGGAAGTGTAGGAATAAATTTGTAATATGAGAATGAAAACAGACCAATTTATATAGCACGTACGGTATTAAAACTAGAAAGACAAATAAGATTATTAACCTACGAATGATGAAGCAGAGCGCACCGACCTACAATTAATCGGCCTACAGGATTTTGTCAGTGTCCCGGTAGTCCCATCTACATCTTCTAGAAACTATACAACCGAACACAAATATCATTGATGAAACCTAGAAGCCAGTGGTGATTTGGAAGTGATACCGTTCACATCAAACTTTAAAATGCGTATGTGCCACTGAAGACGCCTCTAGAGAAGTTAGAGTATAAAAAACGTGTCTTTTTCTGGAAACCAAGTTGGTATAAATATAGGCATGATGTGCTCAAAGACTGGCTAAGAAAGTGTGCGAGATAATTGTTGCCCAAGAACGATAAAAATGACTCAAACATACGAGACACAATAAGTTGAACCTGAACCACGGACTATCGGGATTTTGATTAGTTTTAACATTTTAGCCATATATTTCAATTTCAAGAATTATATATATACATATATATATTAAGAGAGAGAGATGAGAGAGAGAGAGAGAGAGAGAGAGAGAGAGAGAGAGAGATCGCTTTAGTTCATTGATTGATTTTAACGCCCATGATTATTTTAGGCCTAGAGATTTCAGAATCACATTCATTGAAAATTCATATTCACATTTTTTGTGCAGCTGTTTCATAAAAGTTCATTTTTGATGCAGAATGTCTTATCGAATATAAATAATTTTTGAACATATTTGTTTGACCCATAGTAGTAACCTTAATATGTTAAACCAATCCAGGTCAGAGTAGATCTTGGAGTTACACCAATGAATGGGTACTCCATACTCCTCAGATTTCAAAAGATGGAGCCACATAATCAGACTCTCATACACAGCATACTTTTGGGGGTGTTCCTACACCTCTGAAGGGCATGCAATCGGTGTTTTCTAACGCCCAATGACAGAGCTGTTAACATACAATATCTCAGTCAGAATTTGAACTGAAATCCCTGATTCCATGCTTGTGTTGTTACTTTTTAGGCTACTGGTATCGCTAGACTATAAAATACAGTAACGGAAACTTTAATATTAAAAATCAATAAATTATTTTGTAACATTCTTCGTCTGCAATTTAAAAAAAAACTATTTTAAGTATTAGCCTCTTTATCATGCCACATTACCCCAGCTTTGAATTAGCGACAGCTGCAATTCAGAAAAACTGGCAAACTCTCTGAGGAGATACTTTATGACCAAATCATTTTCTATTTCTGAGTTAGAATGTACTTAATATATCGCTTTCATTATTTCTTTCGACTGGCATCGTCCAGTTTGTAACCTAGCTGGATGTTTTTATTTTCCATACTGTTTGATCATTATACAATCGTACACATACATTTTTGTTAACATAAAAATCTCATAATTCTTACAATAAACATGAAGTAATTGTCTTCCTAAAAGAACCCGTAAAGTCCAGTATCATTCGTTCATTGGTTCCATCGTAGATAGAGAATTTTACCAGTCTAAATTTTAGTTCACAGAATCTCATTTTATTCATATCTTACGATATTTCAGGATGATTTATTTAAAACTTTTACAATATAAAAGAATGACTCATTATATACTAATGTTGATATGGCTTCGCCCATTCTCTCGTAAGTGTTGGTAGAATTTTTTCCTTATTTTGAGATGCCCTGTTTTGTCTGAATTGTTTGGTCTTGTCTCAGTATCTTTTTAGTCTTCCTTCTTTCGCTAATATTTTTCGGTTTGTCTCCTCAAGCTCTTTTCTGTGTTCTTGTTGCCGTGTTTTTCCCGTTTCGTCCGTAAATTTCTTAAGGTTCCCTTTTTGTATTCTTGCTTGTTGTCATAGTCTTTTTATATGAGATTCAAGTCTTAGTTCCCATCCGGGTTTTAACTGTCTGAGGTCTTCAAGGGGACCCTGATTTTTTTTACAGATTATTTTGCTTCTGCATACATTAAATCGTTTAACTCCATGATGTCGTTTCTCTGGATATTTGTCAATAAGTCGTTCACTTTCTCGGTTTTGGATTTGACTGTCGTTCAGTCTTGGTACCTGAGAGAAGTCAATGTGGCTTTCTTTTCTGACATGATCCTTCAATTGGTATCTCCATATTTTTTTTTCCTGTTGGGTAAGTTTTTGCGTTTGTGTGTTTGCAGTGCATGAGTCATTGTCATGTAGTGTTTGATTAGGAGTCTCTGGCTATTCTATATTTATTTTTACGGTTACTGTGGTAAGGTTTCGTTTCGGTGATTGTTTATGAACAGCAGGTCATAAAAAATTTAAATGGATAATTGTTTTAAATAAGTGAAAAAACCCTGCTATATTTTATACTTACCCTCTTAAAATAAGCATCTGAGCTAGTTCCCGGTGTTCCTATATCACCCTTTTGGTTTGGTATTTGCTGCCCTATTTTGAGACTGTTTCTACCAAGCTGGTCATTTCATAGTAAAGAATAGGCTCCTTACGTGTCTTTCTGGTTTCATTGAGGATGGTAATTGTTCTTACTTAACCCTATTAGACTATATCAGGTACATATATTTCATCGATCGAGTGAAGTCATACGTAAGCCTTACAAAATTTAGCGCGGAAAAATTAAACAAATCTATTCCGTAATTTCGAATAGTTTGTTATTGCTGAAAATAATTCTGGAAGATAAAATGTCCTCACTTAAATTACAATTATGGCCGCAAAAAGATATCATGAGCACCGAAATCAAACATGTTTTTTAAATTAAAGACACATTATACTAACCCCGACTTTCTTCTCTTCGAAAAACCCATAGCGAAGATTCGTTTATCTTTCCCCAGCTGTTCGATCCCGATTCCTGCTTTTTTATATACGAAAATAGAGGTCTCGTGACATCCTAGAATATTCGATTCTAAAGTCATTCCAATCCTTGTTCTTGTTCTTGTTGTTGTTGTTCTTCTTTATTATTATTATTATTATTATTATTATTATTATTATTATTAATTATTATTATTATTATTATTCAACAGTTTTAACTGTGTGATTTCTCCTGAATTCTGAGTGATAACAAGTCTTCGCTGGTCTCCGAGATTCTTCTGACTTATCTAGTTGGCTTTAAAAAGTGCTATTCAGATTTTTCCTTTGATCTACACCACAGTTCCCCCAATTTCTTCTCCAAGCCTTTAGGGATCGTTTCAAGAGTGCCAACAATTGGTATCATTGTCACCTTCATTATCGATAGCTTTTTCAAATCTCTGACAAGGTCCAGATATTTCTTAATCTTTTTCCTTTATTTCCTTTAGTGTTTTCTTTTCTTTTCAAAGACAAAATCTGACTTGAGGAAATAAATTTGTCGATCTGGACAGATTTTAGTATTGTATACAATGTTCAGTGGATTTCCCGTCTCACCATTTTTTGCTTTTGTTCCTTTCGTGCCAGTTTAATGCTTTTTCTTAACATATGATTAATTTTTCATCTATGTCTTCACATGATCTACACTTGATATTCTATTGCATATTCTTTGCTTTGATATATTCTATTCCGATACACAAATACATAAATGCACACCTATTTTTGCATGTATATTCCTTCTCTTTTCTCGTTATAACTCTCCCCTCTCTCTTTCTCTCTTTCTTTCTCATATACATACACACACTATTTGTACTAATACAAATTAGTTTGTTTTAGCTTTTTCATACCTTTTCTCTCTTTCCACATATGCACACATTCATAAAGAGATAAGCATTTAATTGATAGTTGATATGTTATCATAAAAACGTTCCCTGTCGTATTTGGTTGTTATCCAAAATATATTTCTTGATTATAAATGATAACTTTTAGCTAAATATAAAGCATTAATAAACTCTGTACGGAGCAAACAAATGAAGTGAACTTTTACATCAGTGATCACACATGTCATTTTCTAGGAAATTTGCAGAAGTATTTTTTCAACTTGTCACTTAATAATTCACATTTAAGCATTTTTTATGCTCAGTAAAGAAGTGATATGATCAGGAAATTTAAGAAAATGAACATCTTATAATATTTAGCAAAATTGAATATTGATAACATAATAAGAGCAAATTTACGATATAATTTATATATGCAAATTAAATATATATATATATATATATATATATATATATATATATATATATATATATATATATATATATATATATATTACAGATCTGAAATTTTTTAAAGAAGCTTGAAATATTGCAAAGTTTCATTTTTTGTGTCATTGAATGAATTAAAGTGAGATAGCTGAAGAATTTTGACCCTACAAATCTTTACTTTTCCCTAAATATAATCGACAATATATTTGCCACCGTATTAAATTGTTATATAAAAAAAACGATTTATCTCTTTTTGAATGAGAGAATCCTCGAGGAGCTAGAGAGAGCTGGAGGCTCGGGCCGGTGTCGTAGTAAAATTGTCTCGGAGAGAATTAATTTTCATTTTGTAATTGTTTCCTCTGTTAACTCGAGCAGGAAAGGTATGTGTGTTGGATTATGAGAAGGTTAGATTTCATTTAGTTTAAGTCTTAGTTTCTCTCGCCGTTAATTAAGTGTGATGCACAGTGAATTCCTAAAAAGGAAAGGTGTGTGTGTATGTAGTCACAATGGAATTGATATTCAGATGTAGAATTGCATCTTTCAGTCCACAACCTTTTTTATTGAAAGAAAATAAAACTTGATAATGTTATACCTTTATATTTTAAATTGTTTCACAGTGTCTTTTGAAGCAGAATAAAATTGGATACTAAATTATCGCTCTAAGGAAAACTAAATCTTATCAAAAAAAAGGATGTTAATGTGTAATAAGTTTTGAGTCTTGAATTATAAAACTTAAGTATTATTATTGAATTTCTGGACTTGTATTAATTTCATCTTATTCTTAAAGAAATGCTATTATCATTGTAAAGTACAAAAGAAAAGTAAATTTTTTGGGATTATTTTAATATTTTGCTTTTTATTTATAATTTCATTTCCGAAATAAATAATGTTTTGAAGATAATATGTTTTGAAAATAAACTTGGAGATAATATTTGAATCTAATATTTTATAAGATTAGATTCAAATATTATATCCAAGTTTATTTTCTACTGTTAATTTTATTATCTATCTGATTATTTACTGATTTATATGCCCTCATAATTAATTACCTCTTTTGCCTTTTGATCACTTACCTACCGTGTATATTCATGTAATGAACGACTTTTTAAGGCCAACTTTTCATCTCTAAAGGTAAGGAATCGTTCATTACATGAGATATGTTTTTGAAACGTCAAAGCTTGTTTCCAAATTGTCCCGCATAGGCAATATCTTAACAAAGTCTATTACTTAGGACAATGAAATCTTTACTTAACATTGTTGACTATTTGTGTAACACCAATGGATATAATATGTACACATATTATGAATGTTAAAAAAGGTTAAGTAAAAACTTCTTTAACTAAACTAAAAGCCCTTCATTAGGTGTATCAAGGGTAGGGTTTAAGTATTTTTGGAATATTCAATTAAAAATGTTAGAGTACTTCTACGTCTCGACTAAATAGTTTATTTTGTGTATTGCATTCATTTTGATTGTATTACAATCGCTGTGAAAATATTAACTAGTGTTTTAATGTTTACAAATGGTATTGAATTTTTAAGAGCTATTTTTGTAGGTTTAGGCGTCTCTTCATTACACGAGTATATACTCTATTTTTTGACGCTTCATAATGTGGTCCTATGCTCGTCATGATTCTTGACAGTGGCCTTACTTCCGTGACAACCACATGTATTTCCGGCTAGTTGGTCTATCAATTCCCTCTGAACCCACGGTATGTTTGAAAGATTCACTGATGGGGGATGACACAATCTATTCAGAACTTCTTCTGACGGCCGGAGTAGTTTGTTGGAACAAATTACCTGGGTGTTGGTAACTCAATGACTAGAAAAACTCTCCGTTAAGAATTAACAATTATTTATTGAAACACTATGGTGTAACACTATATATATATATATAAAGAAACTGTCACTTTCTGATGCATCTGTGAGATAGACAAATGAGGTATCTAGCTAGTGAAGTAGTTAATTTTTCGGAGAGTGGGGCTTTTCCTGGAGAGATGTCTTTTCTTATTCGCTTATGTTTGGTATGGACATCAGATCTCATCCTTCATCTAACCCTAAAAACACCTATTTTTTACAGGAATCTCCTGGGAACAAACATTCCCAATTATAGGCCATTTCGTATTCCATTTGACTAATCAGCCTAACAAATGCTCTGATCTACGTTTGTGGGAAGAGTGTCCATTCTACATATCAGATTTTAATTGGTCATCCAATCAAGCCACAATAAAGAGGCTTGGTTAATTAAAGATACCAGCCAACGCCTTGTAGAGGAGTATCTCTTATATTAACCAAAGTAAAAACCAAAGATCCACTTAGTCTATCCAAAGATTTGACCTTTTTATCCCAATAGTTGGGCAAGAGATGGCATGATTTTAAATGAATTGATCAATGCACCGACAAAACCCGCTGATTGGTTACTTTTTGTTTTGATTATTCGAAAGTTCACTTAAGACAGATCTTTTAAATTGACTTTTGAATTTCTTTCAAAGTATGTCTTTTTTTATGTTGTTATAAAAGTAAAATTACATTTTCCTCAATAAAAATAATGCCTCAAATTTCCATAAACTTTTAGCTCTAGAGAATGCTTCATATTTTCATAATTATTTAGTGAATTATCTATTTGTTACTTGCTTAGAATAGCTCATGAATTAAAATTTCTGTTATTTCTGCCGTAAGGTACAAAATATATTAAAATATTATACTTACTTTCACCATCCAACAAAGAGTGAGGTTCAGTCATTTGATTCATCAATTATTTTTTAAAACTTGTTTCATTTAAGTCTCCAAAGTCAAGTATCCTTCTAAATAACTAGTAAGAAAAAAACCTGAAGAAATATGCCCAAATTGTTGGTAATTCGAGACGTCATTTCGGGACATAATAATTTAATCAAAAGAATGAAGTAAACGACTGAAACTTATGTTTACATCGGGGATATATATATATATATATATATATATATATATATATATATATATATATATATATATATATATATATTATTACCGCAGAAAAAACGGAAGTTTTCATATTTGAACTATTCTGAATTTATTCATCTTGAACATTTTTTCGCAATGGGAAAATTTTATAAGTGTTTACTTAATGACATTTATCACAAATTTTCTGCGAATTTAAAAAAAATCATCTAGGACTTTATTTTTGGCTTATTTCTATGTTAGTTCAGTAAAACAAAGTTTGCTCCAGCAATAGTTTCAATTAATACATTTGATAAGTATTCTTTTCCAGAATCTATTTCATTCATTTTTAAACAGCAAAAAGTCAAACCTCAGCTGCTCGCATATAACATAAACGGCCTCCTAACGTTAGCTTTGTCCGCTAATGGACAGTTTGGGGTAAGGAAAGTTGCAATGTTTCAAACTTCCAATGTCAGAGAACCTACCTGCTTGTTATTTGGCTTTAAAAATTGGCGTTCCATAGTTTAGATTTTACCTTAGCTTGAACACCAACCACTGTAATCAATGAAAAAAAAATGCTTTAGTCACCAAAAGAAATTCCTGGTTATAAATAATAAATCTAAAACAGGTTATTGAGAAAAACTTATTTAATAGAGAGTTGAAATTGTTGTTCATTGTGAGTTGGATTCTAACTGCAAGTTCTATTCTTCTTTCCTACTGCTGAATCAGACTAAGCAGAGTAAATATTTAGTGGCAAATGACTTCAAATAACCTCCGACCGAAGAGGACCAACTAAAGTAGCTGATTGGTCTTGAGCCTTTAGGTGCCAGCTGATTTGGAGAAAATATTTGGAAACCTTTTTATTGTAGCGATATTTTTGTGTACGAAGAGCATGCAATGTAATAAAAAGTAAAAGCATAAACTGGTGTGTATGAATAACAGCAACAAACATATCGCTGACGAATCGGTAACGAGAGTATTGGGTTGGTATTAAGGTATCATTTGGACAATACCAGCATCATTTCTCACTTAGCCAACAGCTGGTATGGAAAACTAGACTTTTCTTCAGAAAAAGGTATATATATATATATATATATATATATATATATATATATGTATATACAAACACACGCATACACACACACACACACACCCATATATATAATATATATATATATATATATATATATACATAGTGTGTGTGTGTGTGTGTGTGTGTGTGTGTGTGTGATAATGAATATGTACATGGAGAAATGTACCAAAATGTGCCACTCCAATCGACAATTATAGAATTAGCCAAAGTTGTTCACCTTGGCTTTTTAATTTAGTAAATGAAATAATAAAAGATTGAACATAAAACAATTTTCAATTAATAACTAAACATTATGGATTCATAAAATATACCTTAAACAAAGTCGATGAAATTATTCCAGTTTATTGTATTTTTTTTCAAGCGATCATTTTGTTGGAGCTGTATTTATCCTACGTCCCACCAACGTACGAATATGGCACAAGGCCGTTTTTAAGGTGGGTCCTGTCGCAGGGCCGAAGCCCAACACGAGAGGCAGTTCCAAAAATGCCTCGGACCCCGTCGGCATTCCCCTTTTCCGGGGCGCCTCAGGCGCCGGGCGATAAACCCAACCCCTCCGAAGAGGGTTAAAGCCTGGGGGGACGGCCCCCTGAGGCCAGAGGTGATGTATCCAGTGGTGGAACACACCCGAACAGACTGTGCAGCTCGCAACCACAGTCGGTCGAGAGTGCCCCACCACAGGACACAAAGCAGCATCGTCCGAAAAAACGAGCCATCATTTTGTTGGAGCTATATTTTCTTTCAATTAGATAAGCTCTTCGTTTGTGTGCAAGAACTATCTTTTAACTGTCGACCGATTTGCATATCTAATCTTCTGCTGATTCCACAACTTTTTACTCAATATTAGGTTATTCGATAACTTTTTACCGTAATTTTCTGGGTTTCACAAAAAAAAAAAAACAGACCATAATGACTAACTATGGTTAAAAGAACTCGAAACACCATCAACAAATTTGGACAGTTCTTTTATTGCCACTATCCCCATTTACCTCGCCATTAAAAACAATGAGATTAAAAAAAACTGAATGAAAACCTTTCTTTCTCTCCTCTCTCTCTCTCTCACTCTCTCTCTCCCCCCTCTATCTCTCTCTATATATATATGTGTGTGTGTGTGTTTGTATGTATGTATGTATAGCTCTATCGATTAATACCTAAAGATAGCACAATGATTGCAAAGTTTAGAGAAAAAAGTGGACTAAATATTTATCTTTATTGGATACAAAGAATGAAAACATCGAAAGTCACAATTAGATATGACCTTTAGAAAACTTCCGATATTATTTTTGATAAAAACTTTTCTAAGATCTGCTCACATTGGTCTGCTTTAGTTGCATATTTCAAACTAGTTTCAGAGGTTGGTATTCAAGCCAATATAAGTGGCCTGATTTTCAAATGCTGATTTTCTGAACATGAAAACCTTCCATGTTTGGTCGATTGACTCAACCGAGATATATCAAATGAGTAAATACCAAAATAATAACACATTCTTCTTTCGTGCAAGATTTACAGTTCGATTCTTGGTCAATAAAAAATTCTAAATGCCGGTTTTCTGGAATGGTAGAAAGACTCTTCTTGTTTGATATATTGGCGTTCTGAGCTAAGCTAATTAAATTTCGAAACAGTTGTATATTTCCTATCTACTGATTAATGTTCGAATCCAGGTAAATAAATAGGATTTAAAATACACATATTATTTGCAGGTAGGCGGTGTGTTGTTCGAACTGGCCTTTAATATAGTAGATTAAAATAGCACAATTATTCTAAGCTAAAAAGAGTAAATGTCAAAAGTGTTTTATATTTTATATTCATGCCAGCAGTCCGTGTTCGCACCCAGGTAAATAACTAATAATTCGAATGCTGTTTTCCTGGGAAGTCAAACACACCCAACTGCGGATGATTGTCGTTTAAATACCGCGAACAAAGTGAGTGGCAAACTTGGGGGGGGGTAAGAATTCTCACCACTGAAAATAGAATATGTGGGACGAATTCAAATTCCACCAAAAGCTGTAGAGTTAAAACTCTGAGAAAGGCATGAATCCAACCTTTCTAGGTCTTCTCGGTTATGATTTAAATTGTTGGACTTGATTGATTTTAATTGAGTTAGTTCATTCCTCGAGGTTCGGAAATCGCGTACGTTTATATTGTCAAGTCGTTTCTTAAGAATTTTGCACACAGTAAAATGATATCAAATTAACTTTTCTTATACGAACAATTTTCAAACTGACCAATTAGACCCATGGATTAAACTGACATATACTACCACTCCAGGTCAGAGTAAGCCTTTGAATAATAACAATGAAGATGTACTTCATACTCCCCAAAGCTCCAGAAATAGCGACTCACCACCAAATGCAGCCTTATACCCAAGTCACTTTTTGGGTGGATGTAGGGCTTACTCCTATGCCTGTGATAGAGTGAATGTATTCTCAGACCCGCCAACAGGGCCCAGTAGTAAGACTTGGTAAGACAGCAAGTTTAGGAGAAGGACAACTCTGATTTCAAACCTCTTGGCAGAGGTCATCGTAGCAGAGAAAAGCTTTTTATTGAGTGATCTCATCTTAACCTTATTTCTTCACAACTTTTTCGCCAAGAAAGCTAAAGTAAGCTTAAATCCACTTTCCTGTAATACCAACATTCGGCAAGAGAAAATGTCCTTTGGGAAATCATAGATATCACTCCCTTGCAATTTTATTATTACTTTTTTTATTCCAAGATCTGAAAAACTACTGCGAAAGAAATTCGTTGAATTAAGCTAATATTCGTATCAGCACACCGTGAAACACTCATCGAGAAACTTACTCAAAAACAATTGCATTTGGGAATATTAAGGTATATGGCCAAATATTTGCTTATTTTGGCGCACGAACTGGAGTTATGTACATTACCAGTTGTAAATAAATAATCATCAAACGATTTAGAGAATGTCAATCATTTTTGGGTTACTTAATGCCCAAACCAGTCTTTTGAAAAAACAAGTATTCGGTTTCAGGTAATCAATGTTGATCATTTCTAAACAATTGTTCCTGTAAGAAATTATTGTAAATAATAATAACTGATACACAATTATATGGCCTTAAGTTACTATTCCTATTTATAAATCATTTGTTTAGCTACAGTTATATGGTTTCAAATACGCCTACCTAATTCTAATAATTTATATACCGTTATTTGGCTTCTGGTAACTATTTTTACTTAATAATAATTGTTTGCTTGTTCAGTTTGTATAAGTAAAAGAAGCAAAAAAATGGATAAAAGGCTTACTTAACTAGAGTGGATAATTACAGCTGTGGGGCTTTCCTGTTTTATGGTAGTGTCTAAGATAACGTTTCTACTATTCAAAGAACAGAGTCAAAAAGAGATAAAGAATGGGTTTCTGGAACTCTCATATGATAATATGAAACCGGCTAACCTAACGGATACGCCAATTCCTTAAGGGAGATATTTGTTGAATTCCTTCATAGCCACGTTATCGATGTTCAGGAAACCAGACGCCGTATCACACATGTTTCATTTGACTCCCGTTTGATGGCTTTTCTGTGTCAGGAATTCTTTGTGCGTTTTTCTCGCAGCTACTAACTTGGAATTTTAAAGATCAGAGTTAATAAGCATTTTACTTTGTCTTGGTTTGGATTTTACTCAGTCGTCTCTTTGTACTTTTGATAAAGTAATATAGTAGCTGCCTCCAACCACTAATGAACCTAATGCTGAGTTGTATGAGCGATAAGTCGATCCTTAGAACAGGTTGTGGTTTCCAGAGATGGTTAGATACAAAACTTTTTTCAAAGTTAGTTACCTAGAAAGTGACAAGACATGATCAGAATTTCGAGACTAAACAAACCCTTTGCCATTAGACGTGGGATATGATTTGTTTAAGAATAGATCTGTCGGTGATCGACTTGAAAATAACACTTCACGTCCTACTGCTTTTGAAACCGGTGCAGAGGGAAGTGCATTTTTATGTCTGACATTTTCTTTTCATGATATGAACAACCTCATCTCGTCGTGTTTCCATCTTGTCCTTGACCTCTCGTTTCAAGACGCCCGCTATGCTACATCCGAAACCTTGATTTATCATTTTGGAACCCTTAGCCTCTCAGGTCCTTTCTCAGGACGATTTTATGGCAGTTACAAAGAAAATGAGAAGTCACAAATATTGGTAGTTTTAATTAGGAAGAGAAAAAATCTCAGAACGTTTTCTTCTTAAATGAAAATTATTCAACTGCTAAATAATACATTACAAACTTTAGGAAAAAAAAAAGAGAAAGACAGTCGCTCCTGGGAGGTACTCAAAACTACATCCAGAAACCGCACAGAATTGATGTATGTTCTTGCTGGTCAGCTTGCACTGGCGTGCAAATGGGATTCATAGAAGAAGGTCGCTTATGAGTTCGACTCTGCTCCTCCAGCAGGGTTCCGCATGTCTTTTTCGACTCATTTGCATAATTTTTGAGATGTCAGGTAAGTGGCCGTATAGACGCTGTTTTGGGGGTGGTGTTGTTTCCAGTGACAAAACAGCACGTAGCAATCTTGTGTTGTTCTTATCAAGCTTTTTCTCCATACATTCTGTCATTGTTGAGGAGTTGCATTCATACAAATGTACCGACACAGCCACAGCTTGGAAAAAATTCCGTTTTACTTTATCTGTGAAATCAGATTTCCACAAGATAGATACCCTGTCGATTGTATTCCATGCCCTCACAAGACGTACGATGACATCACTTTCAGTGGATAGGATATTAATGCCGGGGTATATAAACTCGTCTACTAATTTTACAGGCTATGCTGTAGGGAATCAGCTTGAGCTAGTATATTCCCGAGAAGCTCAAGATCATGTCCGTCAGTTATAGCAGGGTATCTTCTGTATCTTGCTTTTTTAGCAGGAAACCATTTCTATTATTTGGTCTATCGACGTTGGAAGTAGTCTTAACGGATAAAAAAATAAATATGGCGCTTATGTATCACCTTGTAAAACTCCAGCTACAATATCGAAAACATTAGTGTATTTAAGAAGAACAACAGTAATTGACGAAAAAAGACTGATGTAATATGTTGTGATGACTATGCAGGTGATCTAACGCTTCTTGATAATAAACCGGCTCTAGATGAATCACAGCTGCATAAGCTTGACCAGGCAGCAAGAGGTTCGGTCTCCACGTGAACTCAGGTAAAACAGATTTCATGTTTTAGTCAATATGGTGCTATTTCTCTTTGTAGGAAATTAGTAGACTAGTGTGTAGATCTCGGGAGCAATATCCCATCTATTGAAAGCACTGCAATAGGTAAAGTATGGACTGCTATCAACCAGTTAATGACCATACTGAAAGTTAATCTCTTTGATGAAATAAAACTAGAGTTCTTCCCAGCTGCAACTGTGTTCGTGCTGGAGATAAAACCAGATAGGTGCAACACAAGGATCCTGCCTTTTGCCGTTTTGAACAAATAACAAACCATCTAAGTAAAACGAGCAAGACATTACGAGCTCAGATGGAAACGTAAGAACAAAGTCATGAGCGACATTCTTTTATGGACTCCTACACGTGGACACACCTGTGTTAACCGACTAGCAAAAATTTATATTTATAACTTTGGTGAAGATATTATAGGACGTTTAGAGAACTTGCCAAAGAGTTTGATATGGACAGATGTCGAAGGAGTGTGTGTAGGAGAGAGAGAGAGAGAGAGAGAGAGAGAAAAGAAGAAATATATATATATATATATATAGGGAATCGACATAGCTGTCAATTTTTCTTATGTTTTCATAAAATTATTTTTTGTAAATTCCAAACGATTTATTGAGGTGTATCATGGACGTATTTATACTCCTTCTTCGCTGCCTCCCCAAGGTCATTTAGAAATGGAGTACTGCTGATTTGAATTTACTGATTTCTTTCCCCTAGATGGGTTGCTCTACTAATTTACTATAGCTGGGAAGAGAAGACATGGATCCTCATCTTTCCTGAGGATATTAACTCCGAGATAAATACAAAAAGCCTCGTCCAGGATTGGCAACGATTCTATTTTCTGTGTTACGCTAAATGCACTTCAACCTTTATAAGAAAGACCTTTGTTTTCTACCCATCCCGTTAGTTAAACGAAATCTTTAAGGGGCGTCCCTGTGGGTTAGTGGCTAAAGTACAGGACAGCGACCTCAAAGTAAGCGATTTCGAACTCACGTAATAAGATCACTTTCGGACCAATACTCTTGGATTGGTTTGGTTTGATTTCTTTGTTTAATGGCATATCATCTCTTTTTAGGTTATTTAATGCCAAAGCCATTCTCCTAGAAGAACAGTATTATTTAACCCATAGCTGGGAGGATAAGGGGGTTCATACCTTTCCCAATGGTATTTGCCCGAAAGTGAACATTGGAGAACGAACTCGCGTACTACGATTCCTCAGTCCATCACTTTAACCATTACACCTCGAGGACACCCCCTAATACTCTTGGGAAATGTATGAACCCCTATATCCCCACAACAATTTTTTTTAATTAGTATCGTTGCTGTTCCACTAGGAGCGGTCCGGCACGAAGGATGATATGTCATTAAACAAAGAAACCAAATCAAACCTTTTCCTTTTTCGTCATTTAGAAAAGGGGTATTTCACTGAAAAATTGATATCCAAAAGACATTTTTAACCTTTTTATTTTCATGTATTTTTCAAAGGGTTTTTTCCCAGTCACATGTAAATTAAAACTGAAAAGTTGCCTTGCATCTGCACCGCCACACTATATTTGTGATCGAGCGATAGTTTCTGTAGCCGGAAGGTTTTTATGGAGGGGAATTACAAAACTTAAAAATCAGGTTGTTGTGCTTGAATTTTACCAGTAGTAAAGCTTCAGAAGACAGAACTTTATGGTCTGTTTAACCTTGCTGATTCTCTGAGGTGCATAGGACCGCATTCATATCACACGTGTAATGGTGATATAAAAGACCAACTTACAAGTTATGATCTGCTAATCTGCCGCATTAATCTCACGTTTAGTGCCTCAAAATCTATAAATCTTGCGAAACCTATGAAGAACAGTAGGTTTTTTTGTACCATGTAACACATTTATCTTCAGTAAGAAAAAAAAACAAAAGAAGAACCGGAAGTCTCTCCTCCGCACCCTTTCAGTATGACGCTAAATCACACCCGTCATTGAAATTCCAGTACTTGACTTTTGAGCAGTGTGGAATCATTACTTCTTTGCCATTACTTTCAGATCTATTCTGACACAGAGTCATAGAAACTTTGAGGGTACCATCTATGGCGCTACAGGATCTTTTTGAGATAAAGATTTGCCTGTATAAAAGATTGTGAAAAATGGTTTATCTACCGTCTATAATTAGAAAATTTTATTATTAAACTGACTTCAGCATCAAATAACCCAACAAGTGTTGACATGCTGTAAAACCAACCATATAAATACTTTTGACACAAGGTCAAATACTTGGGGTAGTCAGTAAGAGACGAACTTACAAGTAATGATCAGCAAATTCTAGCTCATTAAGCATTACCTCATGCTTGGCACCCAACAGCTTATAACTGTTACAAATTCTATTAATAACTGCAGGGTTTTGCTCTATATAATAAACACTAAAAAAGGGGAAAAAAGTTTAAATAAAAAGAGATATTCTTTGACGTTGAACCAGAGTTGGGTCTGACAAAAACCGACTTTTAACCTGGCACAACCTCATAAAATTCACAGCTGTCTACATATTTGCCAGCGTTTTTGATAAATTCCAGAGGTTACCATCAACTTCTTTTTGTACTATTTTTCTTTCTGCGAAGAGGATAGACAGAAAAAGCAAATCGCATCACATATTCCTCCATGCCCTCATCCTTTTCATCTCTGCCTGTCTCACATTTTTACCCTCTGAGAGAAAAGTTAACAGCCTGCACGTGTCCTAAGTAATTAAGCATAACTCACAAAAACTTTAACTTATAAATTTCGCTTTCATTCTACATCCCATTTTGCCGGATTGCTCGCACTTATAAATACTTTTATCAGTCTAGTCGGCTAGAGCTGTAGAATACACCGTCTGCGTCTCTGCAGAGGAGTAAGGCCCCATTTCCAAAAAGTGTCCTGGATATCATACAAAATCATTAGATGGTGAGGCTCCAGTGCTGGAGCTTTTTGGAATGTGTACTACCCCTTCATTGTCATTACTTCTGGGTCCTCTCTGATATAAAATATTAACACCTGATAGGGTCCTATTTATGGGTTAAACAGAACTGTTTAGCTATTTAACCGAGTGCAAACAAATGAGTGATACTATTTACCCAACCCCTCGAGCAGGATATGACACAAGGTCAATTTTTAAGCGGAGTTTAACAGGTTTGAATTCAGAGTTTTCCTTCTCCTAGACTAGTTGCCTAACCATGGCTGAAGAACCTAGCCTGTCCTACTATTTACCCATAGTCTGTCCTACTATTTACCAAAACAAATGACTGATGTTAAATTGAATTGTCAGTATTACATATCAATACTTGAAACCATCTTACAGTGTTCAAATGAGTAATGTTGAAAGGAATTATTGGTCTTAAATGGCAATACTTGAAACCATTCATCTGAGTGATAATCAATGAGCTCTGTTTTATTCAAAATATTACGTACAAAATATTCGTTTAGAAACCATATATCTAATATATGTATAAACAGAATTTGGCAATAAATGACCTACAAAATCAATAAGCCTTAAAATCCAACCAACCCACTACTTTCATGGAAAAGAGGATACCTTCATTCAAGTACTTATGGGCATTTTCTTTAAATATACAATATATTTTTCCCCTTTCAGACGGAGTTCTTGTTATTAAATATCGACAAAATATTCCATCGAATAAAAAGTTCAAAGTGAATAACAGGCTGATTGCATAACTATTGCTTATGAAATCACTCTGTTATTCAGTGTTAATTTAACTATATTATTTTATTAGCATCAGAATTATTATTCTGGCTGTTAAAATGGCTAAGTCTGAATTATTATTTATCTAAAAATTTCCATGAATATATACGACCTAGAATCTCTTTAGATAAAAAGGTAAATTTTCTTTTGATACAAGGATTTTATAATCCCATGAAAAAATTACGGAATTATATATTAAAATATATTGACTTAGGTTTTTTAAATTTAGCAGACCTCTTTTAAATGAAGGCTGATTTACATATCTGGGCTTCCGCTGGTATTTCTTTTAGGAACTCAAATTACAAGAACATTCCATAATCTTTTTCTTAATATTGGGTTATTCCGTTGTTTCCGTTGTTTTTCTATGCATGGCTTGAAAATTTATGCCATTAACTTAAATGATTTAATCGAGTTTCGTTTGATCTGGTTTTATTGCATATCACAATTGCGGGTTATTTAAAGCCAAATCCTGTTTTTAACGAAGATATTAGATATGATTTGTAAACTTATTTTGTTGATAAA
>OY757929.1:64679822-64682322 GCA_963585895.1 Sepioteuthis lessoniana | reverse complement strand
TGTCGGTCAGCGGAATCCTGAGAAATGATATTGCTATATACGAAGAAGACTGAAATATAGTAAGTTATATTGAGAGAGGTAACAAGAATACAGGAAGTGGAGAGATTAATCTCCTTATTTATGAGCAGAATTATGTTAGTATACTCTAATAAAATGTATGTAACGGAAGTAGAATTTGTTGTTAGCTTACATATGTGCGACCTCTTCATATAAAAGAACTTCATGCCTTCTCTTTAACGTTTTCTGCGTTGCCAAAATCACTGATCTTTGCTTGGTGACTATTATGTGATAAAACTTATGATTGTTCTCTTGGGGTTGGCAGCAGATAAGAGAATCTGCTGAAGGTGAAACTATAGAAAAAGTGGGACAATTATATTAAAAGATCTAAAATGCAAATCCTAGGCATTTATTATTTATAAGTAATCGCTAAAGCATGGACTGCTATTAAAAAGTTATTGATTTTAGGGAAATATGGTCTCTGATAAAATAAAACAAGAATTCTTCCTAGCTGTAGCCGTGTCAGTACGATTGTATTGTTGAACGACTTGATCTCTAAGAAAACGTACTGAAAAACGTTATATGGGAGCTACGCAAGGATGCTGCGTGCTATTTTGAACAAATCCTGGAAGCAGCACACAACAAACTGCAGTACGGTCATTTACGTCCCATCTTACAAACCACCCAGTGTGACAAGCAAGACATGTTGGAGAAGTGCAACGAGCTCATATACATTTTCTAATGGACTCCCACGCATATGTTGTTTGATGAGAAAAACATACATTTATCAGCTCTGTGCAGACACTGGCTCCATTTAGAGGATTTATCAAGATAAAGACAGGTAGCGAGGAGAGAGAAAGTCAGAAAATTCTCTGAAGATGATGATAATGATGATAATATATTCATTTGCAGTAAATGATTGACTGATTGTATTTAACAGTATTATTTTAGGCCAACATGTTAGGGAATAACGTTCATTGTATGTTCATATTTACGTTTTTTGAGAAATTATTTTTAAAGAGGTTTTTCGCTTCATTTGCACTCGAATACGAATAATCTTTAAACAAATCTGACATAGATGGAATTCTTATAGGCACTGCCCCTGGGTCAGGGGGAGTGATTGTTATGGCAATTAATGGGTAATCTACACTCCCTAGATCTCTATAAATGGAACCACACCATCAGATGCCGTTTTCAGTCATACCCAGGACAACCCTTTTCTCATGGGCGTGTCTTACCCTTCCGCTAGAATTTTATGCTCCATCAATATGGCATATTGCTAGTATGTTTAGTGGTTTGTTATAAAGAAATATTGTTCTCCATTGCTGATAGAAAATATGTATATCTAAGTTTTAATAACGTAGACACAAACTCAACGGTACTTTGTGGCTCTGTGAGTCTTGTCTCTGTCTGTCTTTCTCTCTCTCTCTCTCTCTCTATATATATATATATATATATATATATATATACATATATATTTAAATATATATATATATATATATATATATATATATATATATATATATATATATATATATACAGATGAAGTCGAATGAAGACCCATAATCACAGTAGCTTTACAAACATTCAAAATGAACTTTTGTTTTCTTTGTGTAATCGTATATGAACCTCCGTTAGTTATTTGTTTCCATATTCAATCTTGTTGAAAAACCATAGTTGTACTATTAACCCATAGCTGCAGGGGAGGATCTTAATTCAAGATTGAACTTTATAGTGCGACTGAATTCAAACTCGTTTACTTCAAGGCTGCAGTCCAACACTTTAGCCATTATACCACAAAATAAACTTTAAAGATGTTTAAGATTTTGTTCAATTGTTAATTACTCTCTACACAAACATCAAACCATTGATTTATATAGGAAAACTGATATTCTAAATGGTTTTTGACGACTATGATTTTGCATATTTTTGAAAGTTTATTTTGAAAGTTTAAAAAAAATTATTTGAATTTCGGTCTTTATTCGACTTGATAGTATCTCTGTGCCAGTTATCATGCCTGCAGTAGGATCAACGTTATATATATATATATATATATATATATATATATATATATATATATATATATATATATCATCGCAAATATTATATATTTATATATATATATATATATATATATATATATATATATATATATATATATATATATATATATATAGCATTCTATTACAACAACTACTAAGTAGCAAAAGGAAAACAGAAATTATCAAATCCAGGAACCAAAACAAAAAAAAAAATATAAAGATACTTCAGGAATTAAATTTAACAAACTGTACATGACATGACCTTAACAGATCTAAAGCTAAAACGTCAAGATGAGAATAAATTGTAAAATAATGTCGAGGTTTCATATAAGAATTTCAAACATTTAACATATATTGACTGACCAAGATATTATACTTTTAAAACGATATTTCGATTTAGATTTCTATGTTTAATGACATTAACCATCGTACGTTTTTTTAACACTAAAATCATCTTTATA
>OY757929.1:64666071-64679622 GCA_963585895.1 Sepioteuthis lessoniana | reverse complement strand
GGTCAATATTTGCTTCTTTTTGCAGAAGCACGTTTGATTTGGGACCAAGTCAGTTACTTATAGAATGATTCAAATTAACGACGAATTTCTCTAATTCCATTGCAGTTTAGTTTGATTTGGTTTGATTTCATGGCATATCAACCATTGTAGGTCATTTAATGCCCAAACTTTTTATACATATATATTAGGTATATGATTTTATCGATAACAAATTTAAACTAGCCTGGGGTCAGTTTTTGGCACACACTTAAATGGTTTCAAGTATTGCTATTTAATATTAACAATTCAATTAAGCATCAGTCATTTGCTTATACGCATGTAAATTTCAGACAATTCAGTTTAGCATGTCAACCAAGTTAAATGGTTTCCAGTATCACAAACTATTCAATTAAACACCAAACAGTTTAATTAAACAGTTCTAGTTCAAGCTATTCTGTTAAGCATAAGTCATTTGTTTGCACTCAGTTTAAATGACAAAGCACACAGTTTAAATATCGAACAGAACTATTTGACCCATAGATAGGACCCTATCAGCTGCTCCAGGCAAGAATGGCCCTGAGAGCGATGGCAATGAAGGGCACTCCACTCTACAGAAATGCAATCGTTGTATTCTACAGTCCCAAATTGCGGTTATTGATGTAATTGTTTTAGCTAATTTATTTAAAGGCAGATCAACTTTTTATCGATTATTTAGCGCAGAAATTTGATTCATTTGTAAATGTTTGATTAAAATCATTATTATATTTTCAATGTTCGATTGCTTTTTGAAATTGCAATTTTTCATTTGTTTATAATCATTTGTTTGCACCCAGTTATATGATTAAGTATTTCTATCTAACAATAATGATTTGCAATCAGTAATATAGTTCCAAGTAACTAAATAATCCATTTGTAAACAATTATTGCTTCAAGTAACTACTAATACAAATAGTTTGCAGACAGTTCTATGGTATCAAATAATTTTCAGACATCTATTTGATCCATTGTTGTGACACTAACAGGTACAGCCATTCCGGTTGAGAGTTGATCTAAGTATAACTGTACTAAAAGTGTACTCCACCCTCTCTAGATCTTCATAACTGGACCCTCATCATCGGATACAATTTAAAGTCATACCCAAGACAATTAACAAATATTGATAGGCTAATATGTTTTACTTTACCAGCAATATTTGCTTCTATGTAGAAGTACCTTTCATTTGAAGCCTAAGATAGTTACTTGTGAAAAGTTTTGAATTACGAACGACTTCCTCTAAAATATTTTATTGCCGTTAGTAATATAAGTCTGACTTCCAGACGGAGAGCTGAAAAGATCAGGTGAGATGGTTAAATGGTAATGAAAGCGGTAAAGGGGAAAAAAGAAAATTAGAGAGAAGTAGGAGTCAGAATTGAAGTTGGAAGCCCGTGCCGATCCATCCGACCGGATGCAAAACGAGAGAGAGAGAGAGAGAGAGAGATACGTTAAGGAAAGCGATCTGTTGTGATAAGCAGTTACCCTTTCCTCTCTCTCCCGACATTCACACTCACCCTAACTCTTCAGATGTTAGTCTAACTAATTTCTGAAGAAGATGAAAAAAAAAACACATGCCAAGTGTGCCTTCTTGTCACTTCCTAATTCTATATCTATGCACTTGCTTCCTTATCACAGTTTTTAAAGGTTTTTTCATGACAAGTTTTAATAGGTTAGTGACTATAGTGACAATATCTGTTGGTAAATCAATAATAAAACAAATCTGCCCTATCCTTGTGGTTTAGAATAAACCGACTGCGTCCATTTTGGATCTAAATTCCACAAAAAGTTGCTATCTTAGATTATGAACTTAAAATGCATTCGGTGTCTACGTAACAGTTCTAGAGCTTTGTACTATTATATTTCTTTGAATTACGTATATGTTCTCAAATCGTACCGTGGAAATTAATTTTTCAGTTTAGGAAACAAGATCAAGTCGCACAGAGTGAAGTTTTCTGGGTTTTGAGAGTGTTGCCCTTGTTAAACCATGAGTTAAATAATATCGACACTCGACATTTTTTAATCAAGCCACGTACTTAGATTTTAAATGTAAGGTTACATTGAGTTGACGACTAATCAGGCTGCACTCAATTTTTATTTTGTATGTAGCAAAATGTAAAGTTTGAATTGTTTGTTTATAACCTTCAAGATTTAATCAAGTTTTACAACTTAAATGAAATCTTTACTAATCTTTCAACTACTTTTTATATTAGTTTTGGTGATAAAACATTGGGATATCAGATTTTAAAGTGAACATGAGCAATTTGTATTTGCCTTTCAACAAAGCTCTTGAAAACCCAGGGTATTACACTAAATTACATCCAGTGGGGAGGCTCCATTTCTGGCGTTCTTAGGAGTGTGAAATACACCTTTAAAACTTCAAAGTCCACTTTGACCCAAAATGGTTCTAACTGTTAGAGTCCCATCTATGAGTTAAAAAGGTTTCTTCAAAAGTTATTTAAAATATTATAGCTGTGTGCAAATTATCTTTATTAAGACTTATTACTAAAAACAGTAGTTACCATCATTTACTATAATCTATATAATTGCTTGCGGAAATCTAACAGCAGCAACAAATAACTGAATAAGTTTTGAAATGCTGTAAAATAAACCAACCAACTAACCAACAATTTTATATCCTTTAAGTTTTATCACCCACGCACTATAATGTTTTCATAATTTGAACATAATTTTTCTATTAAAAATGTGTTAAATAATAGTATATTTATAAGAGGGAAGTTTCGCTTCAATACACGCGGTGTGATAAAAACTATGGTGTCTAACTATTTAAATCTTATAAGATTTTGAAATAGAAATCGATGCGTATGTATAGTTGAGCGACTTCTATGATAAACTGATTATATCTATACGTCTAGAAAAGTATATGACAAACTTCGATATTTTTTATGAACATTTGTGGTGAAACACAGAATTAAGCTCAGAGAAGATCTCTCGCGAAAAATAAAACCGTAGGTAAATTTGTTGCGGCAATATTTAACTAATTGTACTAAACATAAATATATAAAATAAAAAAAAAGATTGACTAGAATAATTAATCACACTTATAGATAACTTTTGAAGGTGGTAATTTGAAATAATTAAAAATATTTTTGATTAAGACTAACAATCCAGACAAAAATTAAATACGTTAAACTCTATAAATCTCTTAAGTACATGCTTTTTCTCTGTCAACTATTTTAAAAAATAAAACAGCGTAAAATTTTTACAAAATGTGATCCAAATTTTACTTTAGTTTGCATTTTAGTAACACACGTAAGGTCAACGTTACCAGGTATATGCAAAATGTATTCAAACTTGAGCTGTACTCATCAATGAAGAAATGAATATGAATGAAACAGTAATTTTACCTAAAATATTCCCCAAGGCATTCAACATGGTTGTAATTTACTAAGCTTTTTGCATAGATATAGCACAAGGCCGCATGAATGGGGCACTCAATGAGAATCGAACTCACTCGTGTAGGTTTGCTAGTCTAACATGCTAACCATTACACCACTTGAGGTGCCCAAGGCATTCAACATAGTTATTCCAACGAATTTTCCATTTGTAGAAATACGACTTAAAATTCTTCTGATATTACGTGAAGCTGTGTCGTAATATTCCTTAAATGCCTGCCAAACCCTTCAATCTTATCGTTGAGATAAATTTTCAATTTAGAAAATTAAAAAAAAATGTATGGGGCAATAGGTTGTGAGTATGTAGGTTGTAGCACTTGCAAAGTCCTGTGTTTTGCCAAAAACATCTTTAAAAAAGTACCTTAAGGGGTTTCATATTTTTAGACGTCGAGGCATCATCGTTTTATTATATAAACTATACAGCATTGCATATGTTTTCCTTTAAATGCTTTTTTCTCCATACATCTTGCTCTCATCACCTATTTATGAAACATCACCACGTCTAGCACGATGTGATCAAATCAAATTTTAGACAAATATAGCTGGTTTGAATCCAGTTTTCCTTCTCGTAGACTAGCTTCCACAGCAAGGTTAAAAACCCTGTCAATCCTATTATTCAACCATCGTTTGAGGAAGAATAATTCAATGATTACCTTTCCCAAAAGCACAATGAGAAATGCAGTCTCTTCCAGGATTTGAACTCAGGTCTCCAAGTCCAATTCCTACGATGACAACAGTTACACCACGAGCACTTTCCTCTCGTTCAAGAAGTAATCTTTTTTTTTCTTATATCTACCTCCCTTTGTATATAATTTATTTCTATCTTCCACGCTATTGTTATTTTCTTGACGACAGTACAGTTTCTTTTTGCATTTTTTATGACTTACTCCTAACAAATCATTTGTCATCAATTCTGGATCCGATCGTTGAATTAGAATAAATTAACGTATCATTACCTTCATCAAGGCCCAATATAGTTTTGATAATCCCTCACTGAGGAGGATTCATGATGAGAAGAGTCAGAACCTCCGGAAACCTGACCTTGCGTCAACCCCAGATTCAAAAATCAGAATACCCACACTATAATGTAGAAAGTGGTTTTCTGTGTATAATGCTAAACACGATCCGGTGATGAAATTACTGCTCTTACTAGTTTATAAGATGCTTTTGTTGCAATTACTCTCAGTTCCACACTGACCTAAAATGTCATTTTTTATCCAATGGGTCAAATAGATCTGTTTAATCTTTTTTTTTTTAATTCGATCGTATCATGTATAAAAAACTCTAAAGAAACAACTCAAAAATAAATAAAAAAGAAATGTAGATATGAACGTACGATAAATGCAATTCCCTGATCTCTGGGCATAAAATACCTCAAGATGGATTATTGTTGTTTCGAAATAAATGTGATGAAATCAACCCAAAAAAGCAAATTTTAGAATTTGTATACTGATTTTAGTTGGTGATACTTAGGTACGTGTGCTTGTAAAATTGTTGGGGTTTTTTTTTGTGTGTGTTTTTTTTTAGAGCGGTGTAGGAAAATGGCAACCCTCTGTACTAGTGTTAAACGAATGCGCGAATAAATTTCAATTCTCAGATTTTTCTCAACCATAAAAAGCATAAATGAGTGCTTGTGGAATTTAGACAATTAACTCTGATTTACAGCTTAGATGCCGTAGCACCCGTTGCTATTTGCACAGGCGTCTACATAAAAAGATTCATAGAAAGTCAATTTTATTTCCTTAGTTTAAATACTCAAACTTCTGGCCAAGGTCTTGTACGTAGTCTTGAAAGGAAATAAAAATCAACGTTAAAGAATATGAAAAAACAAAAGTATATATATATATATATATATATATATACACACACACATATATATATATGTATATATAAGTGAGTGTGTGTGTGTGTGTGTGTGTGTGTGTGTGTGTGTGGTAACTGCCACTTCCTTATTGAAGAAGGCCATCTTCTTAGTTCTGCAAAAAACATTCGTGAGAATGTGTGTGATTCCTCAGACAAAATTCACTCAAGCAAGCCCAGCTGCATAATTGTCTTTGGTGTTGATATTAACAACATGAGCATTCATATGGCTTCTTGTATTTGCTGCAGACCCACATACTTTATAACAATATTAAAACGAATTATCTGTTACTACAGAAGGCCCTGTGTAAAATCAGCCTGCATTTGTTAACTGAGATCTCATATGACTTGCGTGTCCGGCTTTGGACAAAACACACAAATGCAGATATTAAAAATATGTTCACGCTAAAAAGTGTCTCAGACGGTAGCCAAGTTCTGTTTCCGAAGATCTTGTTTCATACACGAGTGTTCGATTTAGACAAAAAACTGTTTTCAAATGGGCTAAATATGGTTTCGCCACTATAAGTCTGATTCGAAAAAACAGTCTATGGGCTGACTCTCCAGTAAAAAAAAAAAGTTCGGTGCCTCCTCTTGCCAACTTCTTTGACTGAAATCACCTTAATTAATGAATAAATAACGTTCATATACATATTTAATTCTTTGTTCCATAATATACCGACTAAAAATGTCATTTCATTCGGCTTGATATATACATTTTATTTCTCTGCAACTAAATAGCGATTCAATAAAGCTTTACACTAAACTAAGAGATTTGTTGTCATTGATGACGTACAAATTAAGATTATAAAGCATTTTTATAAAAGTCTTTGTATTTCATAACAGCGTAATGTGGACAAAAAAGTTCTAAATATATTTGATGGGGAGTTATTGAGGAGTTGAGCATTTGTGAAATTGTAGGGATATACTCACAATAGAAAATGGCTTATGACTTTGTCAAAGAAAGTGCCAGTCTTTACTGAGATGAAAGCTTAACAGGCTTAAAGAATTATAATGGTAGACAAGTCGATTATGCAGTCGATAAATCGATTAAGAAGTATGGCTTGAATTCAAAAGCAAAGTCTAATTTAAAAACTGTAAATTTTTTAGACGTGGCATTTAACTTGAATTAAGGAATATGACCACTATATAAGAAAACCCATCAACACACTGGTATATATAAACATTAAAACTGACCATCCACTTGCGATCATAAAACTCAACCATACATCTATAGGACACAGCGTAAATGCAATACTAGAAACACGAACAAATTTAATTGGGCCGAAATGGAATGTAAATTTTAAAAAAAAATAGCAGGATATCTGCCTCGTCACATACAAAGATAACTCGTATATATTCTGGGACAAAGTATGTGGGACTAGAACAGTTTTCCGCGGAGTTTCTAGTCATATCTACGGCAGTGATTGCATGGATAAACTTGGCCTGGGGAGTCATTTGAGTTTCAACGGAGTACTTTTTACGGGTTTAAGGAAATGGTCTCCTGTAAAGAAGTGCCAATCTCACTCTCTCTCCCTCGAATTCTCTCTCTCTCTCTCTCTTTCTCTCTCTCTCTCTATATATATATATATATGCTTATTTCTTTGAACAATATAGACACCTTTTGTCTACACATTTTTGTAAATGTCCTTCCCCGTTGCTGCATTGATCTTATGGTATCTGGCGTTATATATACGTTATATATCAATTTAAATGTACTTTAGAAGACTGCATCTCTGAGAATAACAGTATATTCGTTGGCTTAACCTTAACTACACTATGAGACGACTCACAATGCAGCTATTTGATACCAGTGCAATAGCACAACATCTAAAAAAACATCTCAGCCCAAAAACTGAGTCTCGGAAAATTCTTATCGAAAACACTTCAATATTAGAGCAACAAAATAACAAAACAAAATAACAAATTCTCGAGGCGCTCCATATCAGAATGAAACAACCCAAACTCGGTAGAATCAATTTTTAATCCAGTACTATTGTATTTAAATGTCTTTAGCTAATGCTGCTATTTATAGACACGAATAAAACGCTACTTCAACATACCAGTATAAATAATAAACACATACAAAATAGTAATGTATATGCTAAGGTCACATCGCTTTTGCAATATACACACCCCTGATGATGGCCCAGATTGTCTGAAAGTACTAGGTCCTGTAACAAGTATTAATCAACCAATTCCCGTTGGATACCATAAAGTCAATGCGGCAACTAAAAAGGACATACACGAAAATTTGTAGACAAAAGATGTCTTTATTGTGAATGAAATATGCATTAATGAAAAAATCCTGCCCCTATACACATGCACACTCGCACATATCGAAGAAACAAAATAGAATCATTCATAATTCTAAAAAGATTCATTTTGTCATTTGTTAATTGAAAATTAAATCAATATAAGCATGATTCACGGAATCACTTTTAGTTTTACAAACACAGATTTCCATCTATGCTTTGCTTTTATACATGTATAGAGTAAGACAAAAATAAACGCAAGACAAAATGAAAGTGCCCTTAACTCGTTCTGCCAAGGGCGATGGAATGTACAGATTTCGGCTCGTGGCTGGCATCAAGTCAGACCTGATGCAAAAGGGACGAGTAATACCAATTTACAAAAGAAAGAGAAAAGCAGTGAATGAAAAGCGATAAACTTAAAGACTAGGGCAGAATGGTATCGGGGTCCACAAGAGACCAAGTCAAAAAAAGAAAAAAAAACTTAAATAAACATATTGAAAATAGGCAAGGAGGTATGATATAAGAAGGAGAAAAAAGAGAAGCCAAGTGGGGTAAAGTTTACATGGGGGTGGGGGTCTGATAACACCGCCCCTAACCTCCTTAAATGATTTCCTTAACATGAAGCACTACGAATAGAAAATTTGGGTGGGTGTTGCTTTCGTCTCAGTTTTAGACGTCTAAAGCGACTGTGCAAGATTAGAAAAATAATTCATAGTGAGGAAGGAATGGCGGAAGGTGAGAAAGAAAAGAAAGGAAGCAAAAAGGATGAGAAAAGACTAAACAACTCGACTAAGAATAAAAACAACAAAAGAGGAAACAGAATATTGCCTGAAACGAGGTGAAGAACTCAGACAAAATATGAGGCTTGTTTATTAGCTTTCCAACTATATTATAATTAGCAGTAGAATATCGTCGTTTTACGAGCATGCCTCTGTAAAATCAATTACATTACCACCTAAACAAAGAACATATTTTACCTCCCAAGCATTTAAGTTCTCATTTTTTATTAACTATACATTTAAGAATATTTAAATATTCATTCATTTGATACAAAATTTTACTCGGGAGCTTCAACAATTCACGGTAGTAAAAAAATGAGAAAAATACCATAAAAATGTATACGTAGTTGTCATGGCAACGTAACTAGGAGCGCGCGAAGATAGTTTCTCTATTTATTTATTTTTTGTAGTTTTTTCGCAAAATGCAATTTGTTTCTAATCAATTATGTGACGATGCTCGTAGATTAGCGAAACTTAATATTAACCATTTTCTCAAACATTTTTTTCATATTTCTCCTGTATATATAAGTTGTAACAGTGTATCAAAAAAGAATCTAAAAAAAAAAAAAAATTATTTCCAAAAATTAAAGGTTTCTTAAGTATAAATCAAGGGTAAGCTTTTAGACAAATTGAACTTTTACTCAAGTATCTTTGGTATGCAAAAAAAAAAAAAAAAAGCGGTCGAGAAGTTAAATGCTGTAGAAAATGTAAAATCTCTTCGAGAACAAGAATTAAAAAAGACCATTTGAAAAAGAAAGTAAACGAGGAAAAACTGATGAGAAAGGCAAATCAAATAAGTAATAAAAGAGATAAATGAAAAAGAAAAGGAAAAATAATTTTTTTTTAAAAAGTCAAGTCAAGTCCATAACCAGTAAATAAATTAATTTGTCTTAAAAGTCCATCAGGAAGAGCAGCCAGTTAAACATGACCATCATCTTGTTTGTCGCTTGTGTTTTTCAGCTACTTTTATCCTAGTTTTATGACTTTCTAAATGTTACACAGACTTCTGCTTCCCTTTTTCCTTTACTAATCTTTACTTTTTATTTCCGCTTGATCTTGTTGACGTTCGGATTCTTGTGGTCGTACATTTATATTTGTATACACAGTCATGCGTCGCATAAACTTCTAAGGAACAACGTCAGTTCCCTTATACATTCGCTGTTAATAGCAATAAAAATGAATACAAACAGTAGCGCTTTGCATAATTAAGTGGTCTCAAAACAACATGAAAACATCTGATTGGTCAAATATAAATGGGAGTGGGGCCGGGCGTTCAGTATCAAATTTAGATAGTCTATAACTCTTTTTCAGATTAAAAATACTTTGTTTACAGTTTCCAAATTATAAAATTCCGATTTTTTAACTGTAACTCTGATGATATACGACAGAAGACGGTATAAATATAGACAATGACACGAAGTAACAGTCATTTTTTCACTTACAAATGCGCCGTGGACTCTATTCCGATATTGAACACTCTTCAGGTATATATATATATATATATATATATATATATATATATATATATATATATATATAGCTTTAACATCAAACGAAATAATCCAAGGAATTCCACTTTGAAATAGGATGAACAGCTTGGGGGTACACATAAACCCCTAAATATACAGGTGCCTGACCAAGCCATCTTGTCTAATTTGGAATGCATCCCACCCATAATTAACCTATTTCTCTCAAATGGAGTGTTCAGTTCTTGGTGTCTATGGCAGCAGGAATCATGTAAAGGTTAGCTTTTCTTCCGAAAATCTTTTCTCCTAAAGTTTAAAGATTAAAGTTTAAATCGTTTGTTAATAACTTTCCTAAAGTCGAAACTAATTGAGAGCAACGGCAAAAATAAATAACACAACGTAAATATTTCCAATTGACTTATCCATTTTGTTCATTAATATCCACACATATAAAAGAACCTCAAATCTTTCTCTATTGCTCAGCGTTTTATCTCTTTACTAATTTTATCCAACTTTCTCATTCGTATTTCATAATTATCATTATTTTTGCTACTTTTTTTTCTTTATTTGTCCATGACTTGTCAACAGGATTTAGAATACACTGACTGTAGAGGGGTGTTCTGGATAAGGCACTAAATTGAATTTAATCGCGAGGCACCTGTTCTGGAGATCTGGGTTGAAAGAACAAATTGTGACAAAAACACTATTTTTTGGAAGTTCAATGTGCAATAAAAAATGACCTGATGAAAAAACTGATTGTCACAAAGCGTCGCTGACTCTATGTTTACTTTATATATATATATATATATATATATATATATATATATATATATATATAATTGAAATAAAAATTATAAGAATTTTAAGCTAAATGCCTTCTTAATCTTTACTGTGCCGTATGCCCAACTATGCAGAACAATATTAAAATATCACAACTATAAGAGAGAATACTATATAATCAGGATAAAATGTCAAAAGTCTGAGTTTTCCGTTACCGATATCAAGGTAAGTTCATGTTGACACGTCAGAAGTCCATTTATTTCCAACGTGCTTTCTTCTTCTCATTCAGCACTAGTTCTCCTGAGGATTGGCAACGCGAAATTCATGAGGTTTTGTCCTGTTTTTATTGTTACTCTATTATATAGTTAAAGTATTGGTACAACCCCCATCACTTATACGTGTGTGTGTGTGTGTGTGTGTGTGTGCGCGCTTTTTGATAGCTAGGTATCAATGATTGACTGAGTAATATTTTTTTGATTTTACGTAAATTGATATGTACATATTTTCCACGATACTATATTTTATTGATAAACAACTAAAAGGCTACACAATACATTGAAATTAATCCCCACAAAAACTAACACAGCTGTTTTCAATAAGAATAAATTTTACCTTGAAAGGAAAGAGATAATCTAGATGAACTGGGTTGCTTTTCACGCAAAAGTTACGTCATCATTCATCATTTTATTTTCTCTTACCAATTTACGATCGATATGTTCTTCACAATTTAGATTTTTTAAAATTAATTTCTGATAAAGGAAAATAAGGTATTAAGCTTCCAAGGAATCTCTTTGTTTCGAATTTGTTCAATTGAAATTTTAAAATATAATCTCAAGATCCGAAAAACGTATCAATCCTCCTGGTAAAAAGATTAGACGTTGTTCACCTTATTTTTTCATTTAGCAGTAAATAAACTAATTGCAGATAATATTAAAAACACTTGGTTGTTTAATTGCTGAACATTCTGGCCTCCTAAAATTTACGACCGGCAAACTGACTGGGAACAAACAATATTTTTCGTCACTCTCGATGTGCATTGCTTTCTTAAATGGGTTTTACGATCCTTTGCGATATTAGTTAAGTCACTGATAAATAAAACATCAAGCTGACTATCATCTAAACGTTCTCATTCTCTAACTTTTGCCAGAAGTAATAGACACTAAATGGAACGGAAATTATCAAACAAAAAATATTTTTAAAGTATTTAGAAAACAAGGTAAATATAAGTTGGATCGATTTAAATCAAATATTCTAAAATTAGAAACAAATTGGAGATTATCAATATTATTCAGCAATTTTATCATTCACTTTTAATCATTTTCTTCTTATTTAACTCTTCATGATTGTGTAAAGACGTAACGCATTAATGTATACTAGGCATGTTAAAAATATTGACCTATCAGGTGTGGGCTACCACTGCATTTCTTCTACAAGGATGGATTTGGAATTAAATAACCCACGAACGTTGATATACCATAATAAAAACAAGCAACCAGAAATTCGATGGTGTCAAGCACTGTCGTATTCTAATTATCTACCCTTTTTGAAATCTTCTTGTTTAATTCAATTTTCTGTTTAGGAAAGAACATCTCACTCACAACAAGTTTTACTACGTCTGGACAGTGTTGTATTTGTATAATCCTGTGATTCACAAAAAAATATTTCGTTAGAATACTATCAACGCTAGCTTCAATTTTTTCTCTTTTATAGAAGTTGCGAAACTCTGCATATATCTTAATCTAAATTTTGTTTCTTAACTCTTGAAATAGTTAAAGTTTATATCACGATAATTTTGATCAAACCTCGTACATCTAAACGTTACATCTAAAAAGACCGTACTCAATTGTTAGTAACAAAATCTAAAGTTGGAATTGGCAGTTAATAACTTTCCAAAATTCTATTAAATTTTTCTAATTAAATTATTTTTTTTACTAATCGTTTAATTACTTTTTTATATTAATTTTTGCGATAAACATTGGGATATCAGATTTTAAAGTGGACGTGAACAATTTTTATTTGCCTTTCAACAAAACCCTTGATAGCCACACTTAATGTTTTATGCATTCTGCATCTGGTAGTGAGGCTCCATTTATTTTCATTACTCCAGGGTCTACTTTCACTCGAAGTGAAAGCATCTATTAGGGTCATATATGTGGGTCAAATTGATATGTTTGAAAATTATTTGTATTGAATATGAGTACTTGAAATCATATAACAGAGTGCAGGCAAATTATTATAGATAAGTAGAATGATTAATGCTTGATATGGATTCACTAAAACCATTTAACTGTATGCAAACAAATTAGTATTAAGAATAGTTACTTGAAGTTACAATAGCAATTATATGATTATTAGTAACCTGGTATCTTAAAAATTGCTAGCAAATAATTGGTGTTTGATAGGTATTCTTGAAACCATACTTGTGTGGGCAAATTATCTTTTTAGATCAAGTATTTGTGGGAAAAGAAATGACCATGGACAAATTAAAAAGAGTAATCTAAGAAATGCAATGGAGCATGAAAAATATCATTATGATTTCAATCAAATGTTTACAAATAAACCAAATGTTGGCATGAGAATTTGATATGTCATCAGACAAAAATATTCCCCGACTAGGGTTTTCTTATGTCGAATATATTAAATAATTGACCAGGTACTAAAATTAATGTCATTCCTGCTGGTCCAGCTCGTTAGAATTATAAAGTATTTAATATACTACTCCTTGTGATAACAATGGAATTAGGTCACTTAGAGGGTGTTCACTTTATCATTTCGTTTAGCGGTAAATAAATTAATAACACATAGGACGAAATACATTTTTATTTCATAGATGAACTTTCTGCTTCATGAAATTGCCATTTTCTAAAAAGCCATTTTACAAGACGATTATGCATCTTGTCACAGAGGATTAAAACTTTTCTCCAAGAAAGCATATAAAATCAAAAACATGGCCAACAAATGGTTCAGATCTGAAACCAATTGAACATTT
>OY757929.1:64396071-64661071 GCA_963585895.1 Sepioteuthis lessoniana | reverse complement strand
ACGAGAACACAAAAAATAATATGTACCTACAATGAACGCGATTAACCTTTAGGTATAAAATATCCCTGACGGATTGAAGTGCCGTTGAAATCAATCAAGCCATCGATCAATTGATTATTGCATTTAAAATGTGGTATTTACAATTTACAATACATCATAAAACAGAATGCATAAAAACTCCCTTTCCAAAAAATGACTACAAATAATATTCTTAAAATGTATTTTTCACTTCCCTCTCATTATACAAACAATCCGAGGGAGCCGAGAAGGCTGGGAATTGCTGGTGAAGTAAGGATTGAATCATAAGCGATTGTCTCTTATGGACTCCAGCACATGGACTTCTTATTGTTGGTGGACCAGCAAAAAAAGATATTCCCTAGATTTAGCGGGAATTGGGATGTTATCTAGAGGACCTACCAAGAGCCAAGGCTGATAGAGATAGATGGTGAAAGAGTCAAAAGAATCCATGCTTTCGTCATGCTGTAATGATGATGATAATAATGATAATGAGGATGATATTTTCGATAGTGATCTGAACAAACACGAAGGATATACAAGCCGGAATATTGGGACGAATATAAAACTTTTACTTTACTGTTTTTCTTCAATTGATCCATATACCTATGCTTTAAATAATAGTGACGTTGAAAAATGTAAGTAAGCTAGTGTATTATCTTCTGCACAGTCTCATGTGCATCCATCATAATCGACATGCTAGAGTATTCATAATGAAAGCAGATGTTCATAAATAGGAGAGGTGAGCTCGATCGAGATGCCAATGAGTCCACGCTGGCCCGAATTGACCTGAGAAACACCTCTTTTAAAATTGTTGGCAAATCAGCTAAGCCTTTAACTCGATTAGTTATGAATTTCTTTGACTACTCAGTTCCGGCTATAATGGGACGGAGTGGTCTAGTTGAGGGGGTTGTAAATTATACAAGAGGAACGGGCGCAGCTTTCTCGGAGCGGTTTTTGCAAAATAGCAAAATAGTCATGCCAATGTGCCGCCAAAGATAGGAAGGGAAGTAAAACTCGAAAGAGGGATAGAGAAAGGCAAATAGACAGTCAGAAAAGGGTAAATGTAGGAAGGAGGAGATATTTAAGAAAAAGAACTAATTAAAGTATAGAAAGAGAGCGAGAGAGAAAGATGATGATGATGATGATGATGATGATGATGATGATGATGATGATGATGATGATGATGATGATGATGATGATGATGATGATGATTAGAAATATCTCTCTATGACAAGGAAATAAGGAAATAGAAAGAAAGCAAAAATGAGTGTAGAAAACAAGGAAGGACAGAAACAAAATTTACACCCTATAGAAAGGCCAATAACCCCTCCCTTACAAAAACATAGGGGATCCCGATAATTATACTTACATGCACCTGGTGATTAGGGTCTACTCTTGGAGCTCTGGGAAGTTTGGAATATCCCTTCATAATCATTACCCTCTCGTCTGCTCTAACACGGAGTTGTAGTCCCTCTTAGTTATTCATCGATGGGGAAAGTAGGTCTATTTATAAGATATCTGTGTGAAAACAAATGATTACGGATAAATTTTGAAAAAATTCAATAAAAATGCCATTTAACATTGAAAATATGCTAGATATTGGAAGTAAACATTCATGAATTAATCAAATTTCGGCCGTAAATAATCCATAAGAAGTTGATATGCGATTAAACAAATAAATCTAACCAAGACAAAGAAAAAGAATAAGAGAGAAAATAGAAAAAATAATTTTCCTTACTGTCGAATGACGATGAAAGTACTAGTTCTCATCAGATCTACAAAGTTAACCAACTATGAACCTGTTTAGTCCTTAGAAACCACATATACCGTTCCTATTCTATGGACCCCTCCACCAAGTTCAATAAAAAAGGGATTTCTGCTGGTTTGATTCAGAATTTTCCATCTCCTAGACCAGTTGCCGTACCAACGTTAAAAGATGAGTCTTTCCTCCTAATTGCACATAACGAGGGGAAGGCAAGTTATGAATTCCGATGACATTAGCACAAATAGAAACTAAAACAGACGGTAAAATGTGTAGCGTATGACAGACTAAGAAAGGTGAAGTGAACAGTCAAACAGTTTTCGTTCAGTGCGAAAAAAATAATTAATTAGTTTATGTTAATGCATTCTAATTTTTTATTTGAAATTGTGTAATCTGTTAATGAAACAAGTGTGTCATTATGATGGGCGAATATTTTCAGATGCTTTTAAGAACTAAATATGGGCTAAGTATTCAAGGATAGGAGCTATACAATGAAATAAAACAATGAAAACAATGATATACAAACTATCCATTAGATATTTCGTCACAGTTTTGGTTTGCACTAAAAAATAATTCATTTTTATAATTCGTAAGGTAAATCAAAACTGGACTCAGAATCACCATTTTAGCTTCAGGTAAGCGTGTGTCTATCAGTGTTTTTGTATTTGTATGTTTGTATATAAAATGGTATTCAGATATATTCTTCTGAATCAGTCCTATTAGGACTGTATCTCACAAGAATATTGCCCTTAAATTGTTTTCTCCTAATGTTGATATATATATATATATATATATATATATATATATATATATATATATATATATATAGGGGGATCGTATTTTTGGTGAGGCTTAGAATAGACAAACTACAAATTTTTAAAAAAATGAGATTTCTTGGTCATGAAACTAAACAGCATCCGGTGGTGAGGATCAATTCTGAAGTCCTAGAGAGTGATGAGTCCCTTTATTGCTGCTATTACTCCCAGTTCTACTCTGAACCGGAGGGAAAATACATATTACTAACCCCTCTGGTCAGTTTGAAAATTATTATGCTGTATTTGATACGAATAATTGAAGCCATACTTGAAGTAATTCTTGAATACTTGGACTGTGTTCTAAGGATTTGTATTAAGAATAGATTTTTGAAGCCAATACATTTCTTCTAAATAGGTTTAGTATCTTGAAACCATATATAAAAAGAATATTCTATCACCTCATAGATTTTACGATCTGAACGAAACAATTCATCTATCGAAGCTCTGCTTTACAGATCATGTGAAGGTTGGCAACGTCGCTTGTGGCTGACGAGTTCACTGATGTATAGGCGGCTCTGGCCATAGCAGCTGCACTTGAAGGTCTAAAGTGTAATTGAGGCTATGTGATTCTTCCCTCTTTTCCTTTTCTCTTCGAGCTTGATCTTGCAAGACACAGCCTGGTGAATAGTATGATGCCAAGTGTTAAGGTTCGCAACTAGTGTAGACCACTACCGATGGTTGATATGGAAGGCTCTCAGAAAGTCCTTGAACTATTTCTCCAACACCCGTCTAAGTAACTCTTGACGAGTTGAAATACCGTTAAAATCTGTCAATCAAAGTTGTCAGTTACTTACATATTGACATTTTTAGTCGTACAAACCACGATGCCTGTCTGCCTTAGTTGAACTAATGACTGTGTCGTTTAAACAACTGAATACGAATTTTAGAAATTAATGAGTATTGAATGAAAGTATCTTAAATCTTAATGTTTTGTTAAGATTTACGATACAGTTTAAGATTCAATACTCATTAATTTCAAAAATTAGAATTCAGTTGTTTAAGAAATACAAAAATAGAACAATTTAATTAACTGAATAAGATTTTTGTGAAGCATGAGCTTCACAGAAGTTTTATTCAATAAATCAAATATACGATATTAATATTTCAACTATAAACGAATTGGTGAATTTTGAAAAGCAGTCAGTTGGGAGTCGGTTATCAGTTGAGGATTGATAGTTGAGTTGAACTGAGACCCACCAAGCACTTCGCGGCAATGATAGGGGGTGGGTGATTCTGTGTAACGGCTAGCGTGTGTCTGTTCTTATTAATGATCTTTCTCTGTCTCTTGTGCTTCGATGACGATTAGGAAACTGCTTGCAGTCTGGATAATAAGGTGAAAATTTCTCTCGATAAATATATTGGATATGTTATTGTTACACCAATGTGTTTCCATAAATAAGTGTTAATTGTTAATGGAGAGTTTTTCTTGTCATTGAATTGCCGACACCCAGGCAACTTGCTTCAATGAACCACCCCGACTATTGGAAGAATGTCCGGAGAGATTGTTTTATTCCCCATCTATGGATCTTTCAAACATAATGTAGGCACGGAGGGAATTAATAAAGCTACCCGGAAACGCATGTCGTAGTCACGGAACGAAAGCCACAATAAAGTACCTTGACAGGCATAGTACCTCATTTGGTACCATGCACTCATCGTACCAAACAACAATAAATGAATATTTTTAAAATTTCCTTAAAGAAACATTTAGGAATAGCATCCGAGAATGGACGAAAAGATAAGAAAGGAATTCACTTTAAAAATTAATAAAAAAATAGAAGAGGAGAAAAGGAACGATAAAGAAAATCAATAAATTTTATGAATTAAACCGAAAAGAAAATAATTTTATATTAATCATCGTAATAATGGATGAAAAAAAAAAAAAAGAAAATTGATATTTAATCAATGCTAATCCAATTTTAACATTTTTGTTTTCATTTTGCGAAAACCCCCCTGTCATTGAGAGAGATGTATTAGTCGACGACGTATCCTTACTAAATTCCGGTAGACAGGTAGAGCACCTTAAGGTTTTGTGAAGTGTTGCTGATTCGAAGGAGTTGAGTAAAATGAGGGTAGCATGCAAATGATATGCAAATAGCAATACAAATAGTCCATATGCTTAGTGGTATTTTTCTTCAGAAGGGACATAATTAGTACGAGTCTGGGAAAATGTTTGAAGAAGAAAGAAGAGGCTGGAATTGAAAGTCATAGTAATAGAAAGAGGGATGTGGTAATGAAAAAAGGCTTGAATGAGAAAGAATAAAAGGTAATTATCATGCTTGCTGAAGAAAGATTGGTCAGAAATAGACTAGGGAAATGCAAATCACTGATTAGATGGCTAAAAAAAAAGAATAGCTGAAGAAGGTAAAATTCAGAAAGAAAAAAAAAGAAGAAAAAAAAAAAAAAAGATAAGAAAAAACAAAAAATAAGAAATTGTATACATAAAAGAAAAATTAGAAGGAAAAACGCGCAAATTGTAAAATAAAGAGAGAATAAAGGATGACTTGATAGATAGATAAATAAATAAATGGATAGATACTTGGAAGAGAAGAGGAAAACAAGACTGATATAGAAAAGGCAAAAATGAAAGACGATGCAGCTGAAAGAAAGAAAGAAAGTAAAAGAAATGAATTAAGAAGAAAAAAAAAAGAAAAAGAAAATGCCTCAGTAGATGCAGAAAGAAAGAAAGAAAGAAAGAAAGAAAGAAAGAAAGAAATGAATAAATAGATAAGTAAATAAAGAATATATAGTAATGTAAAAACCCTAAAGAAAAATTCTACTTCTATTATATCCTTTCCACAAACCTTCTGTAAAATGAAAATTTATGGATTTAAACAGTGCAATTAATTCTGAAATAGTGAAAAAAAAGTAAAAAAAATAGACTTTACAAAGATGGTGATAATGTTTTGAGTGAAAAACTTAATACCATGCTTTTGTAAAAAGACACTGTTTTCTTCAATTGAATGCTCCGCTCCAAGCAACCACACGAATATTTCTACAGTTATGGAAGTATTGAAGTACAAAATTAGTATGCATTGTTTTTTTCAGTGAAATCAAAGTTTAAAATTAACAAAACTAAAAAAGAATAGAGATAACTATTCAAGTCAAGTAACTGTAAACGATATCATGAATAAATAAAGTCGATTGAGATGATTGATATTACAGGCTCTAATGTGCTTCTGCTTGTAAAGTGTCCATTTGGATTTAGGTTCAAGTGCTGTATCGAAAACGGCTGCGAAGTAATAATTGTCTTTAAAGGAATTAGTTGTGAGCTAATACAGAATCTACAATAAAGATTATCTGATTATTGGAGAAGCGTGGAAAGAATTATTTCGGTAAAAAACAAAAAGAAAAGCAAAATAAAAAACAAACAAGAACGCACTTTAATAGCCAGACTTTGTATTAAGAAAATCAATTCAAGAAGTACAATAGTTAGATAATGTAGTATATTTTTAGTCATTTAAGATATATGGTTCTACAAGTGTGAATATGTATACAATCGGACCAATGCATTTATGAGGGTAAGGAGCGCATAACCCAGCAAAAATTTGGAAAAATATCTTAACCTCTAACTAATCCCCGAGAAAATGGAAAAATCGTGTTCCCAGCAAACTTGACTGAATATTTCTAGCAGTGGGTCAGTTACCTAAATATACTTATATTTTTGAAAAGAAGCTCTAATTAATTGACCACATTTCGGTTATATTTCAATGAGGCTTCTTGTCAAGATAATTACCTCATTCGTTTCTGATTGAGCTGAACATTGGAAACGCTGTTGAAAAGTCTTCGGTTCGACCAAGGAGGGAACAAATCATAGACATGTAGCGTACATATTATTCCACAGATTCATTCCTCTATTCAATGAACTCGGTTCATCATTTCTCAAGTTTCTTTTGTCCCTTAGAAAATGTTCCATAAGAATTTTTAAAAGAATCCTTTCTTAGTTAGCCCTTGAACTTTTCAACATCACTTCGTATTTAAACCACAACACACTGTATAATAAAAGTATATTCAGCTCTTTTGTGTATTGTTTGTCATAAGTTTTTTTCTGAAAAATAAAGAAAAAACTCAAGCGGAAAATCCTCTAAGTCAGCTAAATCCATAATATTTACCAGGGGTTTTAAAATCACTATATTTGATGTCCCGATATATATGTATAAAAGCAATACCATAAGTGATGAATATTATCCAAGGCATATGGTTATTGCTAGTTGAATTGGGGCGTTCATCGCGTCATGGTCACTTATCGCTGGAAAATGACTCGATAATCCGAGTTCAAATCCAGGACGAATCGGTTTGTATTTCACATAGCGCTAATATTCTGGAAAAAAAATATGAATCCAATTATTTTCCCTACGACCATGGATAAATAGTAGGGAAGACTGAACACTTAAGACTTGGTAGAGCAACCAGTCTTGGAGAAAGAAAACTGAATTCAAACCTGTAAAACTCCTCAAGGAGTTATCAAAGAAAAATTAAGAAGTGGCCTTAGTTGTATCTAAAAAGCAATTAAAGACAAACACATATTGGCCCAGTCGGCTGGAACTGCAGAATACACCGACTGCACCTCTGCAGAAGGATAAAACTCCCAAAAGAATGTCCTAGTTATGACACTCAACAATTTGATGGTGTGGTTTCATTGATGCTGGAGCTTTAGGGAATGTGGAGTACCCCTTCATTGCAATCGCTCCCAGGTCCACTCTGGCCCGGAGTGGTAGCACTTGACAGGGTCATATCTATAGGATAAATAGAAATAAGCAGTGTACTTATGCTAAACTGAATTGTTTGAAATAGAACTGCTTTTGACATTTAAACTGGTTACTTATGTTAAACTAAATTGTTTGAAATAGAACTGTTAATATCTATAAAAATGGATTTGGCATCAAATAACCTACAATGGTTGATATGCCATGAAACCAAACCAAACTAAACACACATGTAAAATAAGTTACGACATATTTTTATATAAGATTGCAGAAGTGTTTTATCAGCCAGAATATCATTCGGGTTATTTTCGATTCACATTTTCCCTTAACCATAGATTCATCGGAACGTAACACGTTCCTAAATATTCATATCTCGTAATTTTTGCCAAACAAAATTTAGTTCAGTCTCCAGTACTAATCAATCATCGTGTTTTTGTTAGCGAATAAAATCACTCGATTCTTTAACATTTAAGACTCGTAAGCTTGATATTTCAAGCGGAACGGTAATTCACTAAACGCTGCAAGCATGTTTTTTTAAAGATTGGCGTAACACAATCTGCCTCGTCTCATTTTTATATAAATATGCATTAATATAAGTTAGGGGTGTAGTTAAAAAAATCTATGATGGACTAATTCTTTCCTATCCTTCTATCAAAACACAAGTCAACGATTACTTTTCACTGGATTAAAATGAATAAAAATGCAAAAAAAAGTTGATGTTACCACAATGTTTTAACTAGGTTAATTGATATGCGTTAAAAATCAGCGTCTAAAACTATGGTTTTTAATTAGGCTTGGGATTTATGCAGTTAGCTCCATACATATAGCAAACTGTATTCTATGAATCTATGAAGATGCTCTAATTCGTATCAACCTGTTTTATTTTAACTTATTTTTTGGTCGTCACGTGGAGCAATCGTTATCGAGAAAGAAAGAAAGAAAGAAAGAAAGAAAGAAAGAAGTCAAGCTAAGATTTGTCAGTTCAATGCTTATTTACTTGCATTAGTTACAGAATATAAACTAAGGCCTGTGAGCCAGACTAGACAAAGCTTAGTAAATAAAAAGAAAGAAATTGAGCATCTATGAGTATTGAGTACTTAAATCTGTGGATATTTATCCAGCCCCTCCACCATGGGTAGATATGATACAAGCTCATTTTTACGCGGAGACAGCCGGTTTAAATTCAGAGTTTTCCATCTCATGAACTAGTTTCAGTTTCCTAACTAATGACTACAGCTAACCCTACTATTTACCCATAGCTAGAGGGGACAGTGAAGAGATAGACTCATGACTTTTCCTAGCGCACAAAATTAAACACATACAACTTTATCTAGGATTTCATTTCCTCCGACAATAACACTTACACCATAAACGCCTTCACTTAAAAATGGATGATCACTTAGAAACAACAGTGACTGTACGCAATTTGGCGCCTGCGTTCCAGACTTGAAAAACTCGGTAAATCAAACCATGGAGAATTAACTCATGTCTAGAGGTTAAGGAATCATGTTCATTTTTGTACATATTTATATTTTTATGTTGTTGTTACACACCGAGTCAGAGTGGACATAAGAGTAATGCTAATGAAGAGGTATGCCATACAAAGCTGCAGAAGTGGAACCTCACCATTAACTCTTAATCAACACATCTCGTTGTGGTGGGAAGTTTTAACTCACAGCAGCGATACAGTCAGCATATCCAAAAGAGTACCTACAGGGCACAGTAAGCAACCTGTTTGCCAGACCTGAGAAAGCTTAGTAACTGACAGCACCTCCTCCTGTTTAAACAACTTAAATTAAGTATAAAATCAAAGAGAGAGAAACAAGGGAAGGCAATGCTCATAGTATAATATACATTGCGGATATTTCTGAAAAGGAGCGACAAAAATAAATAATTCAATTACCATGTAATTGTATTAAAGACCAATATGACCGGCTTCAAAATATGAGGAAAAGACACCTTTGAATATAATGATAACCATATCACATAAAACACAAGAAAAAATGTCATAATTTCCAATATAATTTTTTTTATTTTGCTTTCTACTTATATATATATATATATATATATATATATATATATATATATATATAAAGCTTTTTTTTCGTTGATAATTTTTAATTTGATTTTATTCTCGTAAAGCGAGTTTGTTTTTAAACAGGAGAAAATGAAATTATGGCCGGCATCTTCACACAGAAATGACACTAATTATGATTACATCACAATAGGATGTGTGGCACAACGCAGCACAGAAAGAAAGCAAATAAATTTAATTTCTTTATGGTTTAAAATGTAATTTTGTTACATTAAAAACGAGACCTTTAAGGCACGTGAATTATGATCATTAAAGAGTGTATTGAAGCACAGCAACAAAAGTGGCTACTTTCTAGAATAAGCTGCTTTTTGACCCAGGATGTTACTGTAAAGTTTTATTCGACAAATAGAGTAGATGCAGTAATAATTCATACATTAAGAATTATTTAAAGTTTCATCGCATGAATTTCTTCATTCAATCGAATTAGAAGTATGGGGTTTAGAAGTATTTGGGTTATTTGTAATAGGAGTATGTTGCATTTGACAGCTTTTTTCTTCTTCGCACTCCATTACTTTGTTGTCTTTTTGGTCTGTGGAAGGCTGCAAGAGAATTAAGGAAGGAAGGAGGGAAAGAGAGGAGGATACCTTTCAACTCAAATCCTTATTCTGGGGTTCACGACTATTCTGTGGCAAGAAATTTTTTTCTGAACCAGCAGAAGCAGTCACGTCACCCAGACAAGGCGTAAAAATATATCAGTCATTTTGGGGGGTAAAAGTCTGAAGTTCATCGCTTGCCCTGTGGGAGATTTTAGTTTGGTATTTTTAGCAGAGTTGGCTGCTAACTGGACACACAACCTGCTGGTAAGTCCTGGACTCAGCACACACATGTGTTACCTTGCCATCAGAGAAGGAAGTCTTTTCAATCTCAGTGGTTAGGCCTGAAGAGAGAGAGAGAGAGAGAGAGAGAGAGAGAGAGAGAGAGAGAATTTCTCTTTGGTTTTAGGAAGTCTATTTTTCAGGCTTGCGCATATTTTGTTTCCTGTCAGAGGGCTTCTGGGAACTGCTCATTTTTTGTATTTGATTATTTTATTTTTATTTCTTTTTTTATTAATCCTCACAGAATACAATAAAAATATAGCGTAGGCATTCATACAATTACAAAGAAAGAAATAAAGAAAAATGTATAGGCATAATGGAAAAAGAAAAAAAAAACAAATGAAGAAACCAAAGAGTAAAAAAAAGAAAAAGATAGAAAGAAAGTTGAATGAATATAAAAAGAAAGAAAGAAAGAAAGAAAGAAAGAAATGGATGAATATGCGAAGAAAGATAGAAAAACTTCCATCATATTTTTATTTCTATTTATTAATCCCTTAACTCCGTTACACCGGTATATTATTGTTACTTTTATTTCCCTCTACGCCGTAGCACCATTTTACTCTGCTGGGATCACACTAAAATGGCAAAGGGTAAATTTAGGCTCAGGAATTTACGGCTGCAAAGGTTAAATGTCCTTATAAATGTATGTGAGTCATTTTCGCCTTTCCTTCTGTTTACTTAGTGTTAGTGTATCAATTGATATTGGTGAATGGGGGTAAGACGAAACATCCTCTCTAACACCAACCCTTACTAAATAAGAGTAATACCTTCAACAGTTAATAATCGTTCGGAGTGAATTGTTATATGATAACAAAAATTGCAAAAATAGACAATATTGGCAAAATATATATAACATTTTTTGGATTCTCTGTCACACATTTCATACGTTTTACATTGGTCTAAAAATAATTCAAAATTTTTAAAATGACATTGTCTGCTGTAACTCTGAACAAATGTGTTTTGATCACTGCTTAAACGAAAAGTCATTGTTTGCACGCACAACAGCCTAAAGACGAGAGACACTTCTTTGCTTCTGATTTCTCTTGAAAAACAAGTATACGGCTCGTGATAGATTAAAAAAAATTCATTGGCTAGAAAAGAAGGGAGCTTGACTCACAGGAGCAGAGGATTAGGAGTCACGTTACAATAATTTATTCATATTGACTGAATAAGTGGACAGTCCACGGTTTAAATGATATATAAAAATGCACTATATATGTAAAAATATATGTATATACTCGGCTAATTGAAAAATAAATGGGATTTTTTAAAGAAAAGCAAAGTACTTTTGACTCAGAATTTTTGCCATGAATGTAATTTCTGCAGGATTAAAATTGGTTTATATCAAAATGTATTTTAATCTAGCTGAAATATTTGTTTTCAGGTAATTCAAAATGGCGATAAATCAGAGCGTTGATCTATAGTCAAATGTTTGCTGGCAGAGAAATTTTCAGAATAATGTGTACAGAGAAGCATGATTTAGTCGAAAACTCTTTACAAATAGGCTAAACATGGGTTTACTGCTGCGAGCCCGTGTGAAAAACAGTTTATAGAGTGAAAACACACTTCATAAGAAATAGTGGTTTCTAAAGAGGATCAAGTTGGCAGTCTTTTGAAAATATCAAATCACTAATCACTATTGATTTAATCGAAAACGATTCATCTGTAAACCGTGCCAACTCCTTAGGCAATATTCACCTTTTTTTTATTAAATGACCCTTATATATATATATATATATATATATATACATACATATATATATATATATATATAATTACGGACACAAATTTGTAGATATTGTGCTCTTATGCATCAACAAGCTCTCAATATATGAAATGGAAGAGGAGATTTTTGTCAAGTCCTTTTAAACTAAGTTTACAGCTATATATATATATGGCTATATTCTATTAATTTTGCGATTTGTTAATCTATTCACTGTGTTATTTTTAATTCTCTAGTGTTATTATTATTCTCCAAGTGTGTATTTTTCACACCAGGAATCTGACTCACGTCTCCATAGCTCTTCTCAGTCTCCTAGCCGATCTTAGTAATACGGTAGACTGAATGGCCCTAGTTCTTTCTTCGATTTTCAACTCTTCCAGTCGCCTTAATAAGACTGTGAGGATTGCTTAAGCCACACTAATTATAATTGGTATCACCGTCAATTTTAGGTTCCATAACTTTTTTACTTTTCTGGCAACGTAAAAGTAGTCCCTGGCTGGGATTAGGTGATCTGTTTTTATCTCAAAATCCCTGAGAATCTTTAATTAAAAAAATAAATTGAGAAACCATATTATCATTTTTAAATGAATAAAATTACGAATAACGAAATTAATATGATCTTGAAAAAAAAAACAAACACGTAGTGTAAACTAGAGTGCCCTTTCCAGAATGCTGAACAAATTATATCAAGCTTTTCATCATACAAAATACAAAAGTTTATCAATGATGATTGCGGAAGCGAGAAACTGACAGTCAACAAGCACCGTGTCTACGCTATTCTATACATAACACGTATATTCTTTCTCTCTCTCTCTCTCTATATATATATATATATATATATATATATGTCTGTGTGTGTGTGTGTGTGTGTGTGTGTGTGCAGCCTATTACAGATATTGAGTACTCTTTTTTTATAAATAAGAAATATTCATTATTAATATCGATTAAATAAAACAGAGTTGATGTGTTTTAATCAAGATGGTGCCATCTGCTCTTTAAATGGAATGCCTCTGAATGCAGTAAACCAGTTCATATACTTCAGTAGAAAAATCCCATCTACTGAAAGTCGATATACACTTATGTAAAACATATTCTGCTATTGACAGGTTATCCACCATATGGAAATCTAATCTCTCTGATATAACAAAACGGGAATTCTTTCAATCCGTGTCAATACTTCTATATGGTTATAAAACTAGGACTCTAATAAAACACATCGAGAAAAAAAACTTGGTAGGAATTCCACAAAGATGCTGCGATCTATTTTTAACAAATCCTGGGAGCAGCACTCAATAAAACAGCAGTGGGAGAGATGCCGAGTCAAAGGAATCTGTGTTGTTGGTACACCTTCATAATAATGATAATGTATACTTCTAATTGGGTTTATTGCGAATTAAAGTTTCTTTTAAACTCTAACATTAATTGGGTCTGCCTCTGCAGAATCTATGACGTCAAACGCAAAGAAGTTAAGCAGTATTATTAGTTTCATTTACGGCCCAGAGACACACGATATTTGTCCGAATTTTTTTTTTTCTTATTTTCTCTCATAGTTTTTTTAATCTTTAAAAATTGTTTCTCTTCTTTTTTTAATCTTTCGCTTTATTTTCATCAATTCTTTCTCGTTTTACTTTTTTATTCTTGCTTTCTAAAATGGCTGATTTTGTTTCTCTTTTGGTATGTTTCTTTTTTAAGTTATATTTTATTTTCCTGTAATGTTACCGCTTTTATTTCTTTTCAATGATATATTTTAAATACATTTTTTTCGTTTCTTCCTTTTATCTTCTATTTTACTAGTCTGTTTGCTTGCGTTTGATTCTAATTTATGATTCCCTTCAAATTTTATTCATTTATTTATTAGAAAGAAATCGTCAGTATATGTTTTATTTTCATTCTTTATCTCTATTCTCTTTATCTAATTGATCCATTAATATTTCTTTCTTTCTTTCTTTCTTTCTTTCTTTCTCTCTATTCTCTTTATCCATTAATATTTATCTCTATTCTCCATTAATATTTATCTCTATTCTCTTTATCCATTAATATTTCTTTCTTTCTTTCTTTCTTTCTTTCTTTCTTTCTTTCTTTCTTTCTTTCTTTCTAATCTGCGACAAACTTTTTTTTTGTTCTTTTTTTCTGATAGTCTTCAAATTTCTTTCTTTCTTTAATTCTTTCTTTCTTTTCTATTCGCTAAGATTTCTTTGTTTTTCGTTTTCTTTCCTTTTTCGTTTTGTTCATTATTCTTCTATTATTCTTTTACTTGTTTCTTTCTTTGACTCTTTGATTTCTTTTTCTTTTCTTAATTCCCTGTGTGTTCTATATTTCTATTTTCTTTTTCATTCCCTAGTTTGTTTCTTTTTCATTTTCTCTTAATTATCTCATTTTTTTGTTCTTTCTTGCTCTCTTGATTATTCTGTTTGCTTGTTTGTCATCTTCTTTCACTCATTGGGTCTTTTTATTTGTTTTACCCTTTGTTTTTTCTCTTCTTCTTAATTTATTTTCTTAGTTTTCTTTGTTTCTTTTTCTTTTTATTTTTTTGCTTAATCTTCTTAGTTTTCTTTTATTTTCATTTCTTAGTTTCATTTCTTTCTGGTTTTATTCATAATTCTTCTAATTTTGCTTATATGTTTCTTTGTTTCTATGCTTCTTTCATTTTTGCATTATTTTTAATTTAATTCTCTGTGTGTTCATTCTTTCTCTTTTCTTATTCACTCTCTTGTTTTTTTCTTTATTTTTCTTTCTTTCTTCTCCAAACTTTCTTCTTCAAACTTTCAGCTTCTTTCTTTCTTTCTTTCTTTCTTTCTTTCTTCGACCTTCCTTTATTACCTGCCATCACACAATACATCATTTTGATTTCAACTGAGACTTGTATGCAACTGTACATAGCCGACCATTTTCCCAACATCGTCCTTGTCATGGTTAAATGTTGTATTCCCAGCACAGAAACGGATTCTTTTTGCGATGGGACAATTCCATTCATTAGGGACGCTGAATCTTTCGGAAACTAAACGTACAACTAAAGAGAGAAACGAACAAAGAAATAACGAATAAAACCAGACGATGTCCAAATGTAGAACTCAATGTTTAGAACAATGGATTGCAAGACATTTTACAGCTCAATCACTCGTATTCAATATAGAGAACAGATAGGCGAAGATAATATCATGTACGGAAGCCAGCGAAAAGAAATAGTCCATTTCTCACGAGAACTGTTTGACATATCCAATAAGTTACGGCTTAAATAATGCGAACGACAAAAAATTAAAGGGTAGGGAAATAGAAAATAAAGAGACAAAAGAAGTAAAAATTGAATTATATACTCGTGTATTAGTCGAACTCATGTTAAAGCTAAACGCCATTATGCTGCATTAGAGAGTTGGTATTTTATCAAATCGTTCATTCAATGAACAAATGAATAAAAATCACTTTGGCTGAGTTTCTAGAGAACGATCCATCTATTTAACCTTAGTATATATATAAATAACTAATAAAAGAATTTATTGACCAAAACCCAAATACAGAGAAATACTGTATTTAAAAGAATATAGAAAATGATCTTTTATATAAAACTTACAAAAGAATCTAAAACTAGTTAATGTCATAATGGGTGAACCATTCTATGGAAGAACCGACCTGACTTTCAAAGAAAAACGACTATCTTTGTGATGAAGATGATTGAATATTTCTGTTTTTGCTGTTCTTTTTCATTCCCTCATCTTTCTTTCTTTCTTTCTTTCTTTCTTTCTAATTACCTTAATGTTCTTTTTTCCTTCTTTGATTTTCCCTTCCTTTTTTTCATTCTTTTTTCATTGTCTTTGGTTTCTTTCTCTCGTGTCTTTTTCGTTCTTCATTCCCTTAGTTTTTCTTTCTTTCTTTTCTATTTAATTGATGAGGTGTTCTTTCTTTCTTTCTTTCTTTCTTTCTTTTAAGGAAAAGCAAGACAGGCTAGTGAATTCGATTTACATTGGGTGTTTCATATTTCTAACTCCGTGCAAAATGATGTTAAAATTAGTAAACGGCGGAAAGTCTGCGTAATTTTTTCCCAAACTGAAATAGAATTTAAAACAAAAACCATTCATCAATCAACTTTGAAATTAAAAATAAAATAAAATAAGACAAAGAAAAGCGCGCTATATTGAACTTATGTATATAAGTTCAGTATAGCAAAAATATGGCTAACACTAACCAACGTGGCGTTGAGAACTTTTTATATCCTTTTAAGATTAGTGCTCCACCAAAATTGAGTTCTGAGTCCGCGAAAAAAAAAAAAAGAAAGAAAAACTTTTAAAAATTCATTTATTTGTTTCCTCTTTACCTCTTTTTCTAAATTCATTTCTTGATTTTTAGATTCTTTAGCCATTATTTGAGAGCACACAATTTTCAGGTTATAAATGGAAGATAATCTAACGTAATATATCGTGATATGAGTCAAATTCTGACGTTGCTATTTCACTTTCAGACGCATAGTGTGCATTAACCTAATAGCTTACAATCTGACACAGGAAATGAAAAGGAATACCATACTAGTACCATGTGACTAGGATATAGGCAGTTTAGTGAAAATAGTCCGGTCGTCCGTGTTCAAGAATAGAAAGAAGATGAATATACGGGATTTATGTTGCCAATGATGATGCTGAATGTTGCCAACTGTGAGATTTATGTTATTCCACCACAGTTTTTAAGTGTCGATCCCACCGCCTACATCGAAGTGTTGGACACAGTCATCAAGCTTTGTATTGGAGCGATAACTCAAAGGTGGCCATACGTGCTTCGAACTGATTACTTGATATCAACTGCATTTCAAACCAGACGGTTCATATTTGCCAAGATATTTAGGAATTGCATTTATTCTACGTTTATATCTATATTTTTGTTTAATTTTTGGCTCACAAATTTATATGGAAAATTCCGATTTAATACGAATAATTTGTAATTAAATCTACTTCACTCATAGGTAGATTCCTAGTAGGTACTATCATTTCGGGCCTGGGTGGACCTGGGAGTAATGGCAAGTAAGGGATACTCTATACTCCCCTGAGCTTCTGAACTGGAGTCTCATCAACAAATGCAGTTTAATGTCATAACCAGGAAACTCATAGTTTTTTGTAATACAACGGAAGTATGGATTGTCTAGCATATGGTTACGCGCGTGTACTCTCACATATATGAAATTAGAGCCAGCTCTTATAAAACTGACAACATAATCTTTCGATTATACAAGTAACCTGGTATATATTAATCCTATGCAGGGGATCAAGATAAATTTTGGGTGATGGGCCTGTTTACCAAAATATATGTATGCGTATGTATATGGAGTAAGTAAAGTTAGCGACCATAGTCGAGGGTGACCCGAAGGCTCCCTTTTCGATAGCTACTACACCAAGGTGTAGGGGAGGGCGCTACTCCATTCCCAGGATTGCTCCACTTTACCCTTGAACCGTACCTTATAATGCTGAGTGTTAAGCAAGGTGGTATCAAGTTCCATTTTTAAAGTCTTTGGTATGACTCGACCTGGGATTGAACCCAGGTCTCCCGGGCCATTGGCGAACACTCTAACCGCTGGGCTAATGAGACTCGGTGGAAGATAGACAATCTAGAATTGCCTGGCAAACAATAAACGAACTGAGCAGAAGAAAGAACACAGCCAAAGCAAAACTTAAAGCAGCAAACCAACAAGAAAGAATAAAACTGTGGAAACAGCACTTCGAAAACTTACTTGGAAACCCACCAAAAATAACGCATGAACCAATCACAAGAATAATTAGCAAACAATTAGACATTAAACTTGGACCGTTCACACAAGAAGAACTCGACTCGGTTCTCAGAAAAATTAAAAATAGGAAAGCTGCAGGGCTGGACGAAATTCCCCCGGAAGTATGGAAGACCAGACAATTCGACGACATACTGCTCCGCCACTGCAACGCAGTATACAATCAAAATCCGATAGACAGATGGATGAAGGGATGCATACTCCCCTTCCCTAAAAAGGGGGACCTAGGATTAGCCAAAAACTACCGAGGCATAACACTTACATCCATAGCTGCCAAAATCTACAATGCCCTACTACGAAACCGAATAGAACCCAAAATCGACAACATACTTAGAAAAAACCAAAATGGCTTCCGAAGAAATAGATCCACGACCTCACAAATATTAACCATCCGCAGAATCCTTGAAGGTGTACGGGCAAAGAACCTACAAGCGACATTAATATTTGTCGACTTTACCAAGGCTTTCGACTCCATTCACTGAGGAAAAATGGAACAAATACTACTAGCGTACGGCATACCTAAAGAAACCGTAGCGGCAATAACGATTCTCTATAGAAACACTAAAGTAAAAGTACGATCACCAGATGGAGACACAGAATACTTCGACATTGTAGCAGGAGTACTACAAGGGGACACGCTGGCTCCGTACCTCTTTATCATTTGTCTAGACTACGTACTTAGAACATCGATTGACAAAATCAAAGAGAATGGCTTCGAACTGACGAAGAAAAGAAGCAGAAGATACCCCGCAACAACAATTACCGACTCCGACTACGCCGATGACATAGCGATACTGGCAAATACACATGACCAAGCCGAAACACTTCTGCATAGTTTGGAACGAGCAGCAGCAAGCATAGGCCTCTATGTTAATGCACACAAAACGGAATATATGTGCTATAACCAAACGGGGGACATCTCCACTCTAGAAGGAACCCCTCTTAAACTAGTAGACAAATTCACGTACCTAGGAAGCAGCGTCGAATCAACCGAAAAGGACATCGAAACGAGGTTAACGAAAGCATGGACAGCTATCAATAGGCTATCGACTTTATGGAAATCAGACCTAACCGATAAAATGAAACGCAGTTTCTTCCAGGCAGCGGTCACATCGATACTGCTATATGGATGCACTACATGGACGCTAACAAAACGGCTGGAGAAGAAACTAGATGGCAATTACACAAGAATGCTGCGTGCAATCCTGAACAAGTCCTGGCAGCAACACCCCACAAGACACCAACTGTACGGCCACCTGCCCCCTATCACGAAAACTATTCAAATTAGACGAACCAGACATGCAGGACATTGCTGGAGAAGCAGAGATGAACTCATAAGAGATGTACTCTTATGGATCCCCACACATGGCCGCGCAAAAGCAGGACGACCAGCACGAACGTACATTCAGCAGCTATGTGAGGATACAGGTTGTTGTCCTGAAGACCTACCTAGGGCGATGAACGATAGGGAGGAGTGGCGAGAGAGGGTCAGGGATATCCGTGCTGCCAGCACAATATGATGATGATGATGATGTATATGGAGGGAATGAGATAATTAATAGGCAAATTTACCCTTATAGACGCATGTTTTCCACATTTACATAGATATTTATGTATGCATTCTCTGTCTTCTGAAAATGAACATATATTTTTGAAAAGTGAAAAAGTATCTACTCAAATAAATCAACTAAACTGAAAACACACGCACGTATATATATATATATATATATATATATATATATATATTACTATTATTATTATTATTGGCAAAGCTTTAAGTACCCGCTGATGAAGAAGTGACCAATGAAAGTATTGAAAAGGGTCATTATTGTTTAACTTCGGTGATTTGATTCGAACCGGTGTTGACCGAAACTCAAAGTGTGAACATCTAATACAATTCTGTGTTAATGAATTTTTAGTTTGTCTATGCGTTTATATATATATATATATATATACACTAATAATTTTGAGAAGGATAATGATGCAACTATTCTCCCCCCAGCAATGGGTAAATAGTTAGGTAGACTTGGCAATTTAACCTTGGTATGGGAGAACCAGTCTGGGGGAATGAAAAGTCTGAGTTCTAACCAGTTGTATTCCGTTTAAAAAGACCTTGGCTCGAACTGAGATAACTTGATATTCGGTCTATTGTCGTAATCGTTATATTCACAACGTTTCGGTGGATGCGTCCTTCGACCATCCTCAGGTGTTTCATGTCAAACCCGGAAGCCAACACATAACTTCCAAGCGAAGACACATTTTTTACATCCATGAGAGTAGATTGTCCAAATTCCGTTAACCATGACCGGGTATAAGTATTAACCTATTACCCTGTTACTTATCTGTGGTCGGTACTGAACCTGCATCCTCCTGAGCAGTTCACTTGCAAGTGTTAAGTATTAACTTAAAGATCCCTTTTGACATGCTATATAAATTGCGTGGGAGACATAACAGGAAGTAGGCCTGTTTCCTAAAGTAAACAAGACGCATATGTGCCAGTGGAAATGCCATGTAAATCGTGTAGGTGATATACTAGAAGAGTTGGACGCTGGAGGCTGAAAACAGGAAGTCCACCTGTTTTCTAAAGTAAACAGGGCACAGGTATTTCCTTATTGGAAGTGCCTCGTAAGTTGCGTTGGTGGCATGTTAGACTTGAAGCGTGTGGACGTGCAACGTGTAGGTAAGAGGTGTGGCCACGCAGATTGCGTGAGCATCCGAAGAATATATATAAACCAGGGAAGATTTCGACCCAGGCAAAACGAAGCCCCAGCGTACATTTCAGCCATCTCCGACTCTCTCTTACCCTCCCCATGCGTACGTTTCGGGTAATCAAAGGAAAAAAGATGATATTTTTTACGTCAGCGTTTTCATTGTTCTTCCCGATATACAACAGAAGTATTTTTCAACCCACTGCCTCTATCTGTTATACAATCCAGGGTGAATCTTTGGGACATATAAACCTAATGACTACATCAACTCATGAGATACTACTCACCACGATTTTTACCTTTACTCATATTACTTTTTTCATTGAGCTTTTTTGGTTATTGGTTCCTATATTGTATTCATCTCCATACTTGGTTTGCACAATCAGGTCACAGTAGATCAAGATAGGCGCTGCTTCTTTAAAACGTTTTATTCTCCAGTGTTCCTTCCAATCACTTATTTTAACTTCATCCCATAAGGGCAGGTGGTTTCCATTTTCTTTCCATATATGATCGGCCATAACCGACTTTTCGACCTCACCTTGACATACTGCATTTTGATATTCCTCTTATTTGGTGATATCTTTGTATACTTTATCACAACAGCATAGGAAAGACAACACGCTGTTCTTAGTCGTATTTTGTTGGGAGCTTTATTCTGAAGAGATATTTTTGAAGAATTATACCACTCCTGAATATTGTCCTGATATCAAATTGACAACATATATTTTGAATGTTTTCGGGTAGGCCTTTGTCATCGGGCAGACAGACTGAGGTAAGTTTTCACGTATTGTTCACTGTTGTTCGATTGAAATTTCTTAGAGCCGATGTTATGGTCACTGGGTTGATTCACCCTGGATATCCTGTATAAGTCTTCTCTTGACTTATACAGGATGAAATTCGCAAGGGAGAAGACGAGAGTATGTTAACAAAAATGGTGGGATTAAAACAAGGAGCATAGACAAACTGGAATTCCACAATCCAACAGAAAATCAAATGGTCAGGAATATGGAACGATCATGCGAGCGTTAAATTCTTGATAATATCCGTATACAATATACTTCCGAGCCCTACAAACCTTCGCATATGGAATAAATTGGAGTCTGTATTATGTCCATTATGTGCTGCCCAGCAGCCCTTGCAGAAGGACGTTACAGATGGCGGCACGATCAGAATTTAAAAGCCATTTTGGGTATAGTCTGTACAGCCATCCGGACAAATAAATTAACCCAGGAAATAGAAAGATACAGTTCATCAAAGCAAGCATGAAACCTAAGAAGACGGTAACGCTCAAACCAAACATCCTGCCCTATTCAACAGATTGGGAATTAAGAGTCGATGTTATAACAAGATTAATTTTCCCAGAACACATGGTGAAAACATCCTTGCGTCGTGACTTTATTCTTCTCGAATAGTCAAAAAGACTTTGTAATGTGGGAATTAACTGTCCCATTGGTAGAACATATTGAGAAGGCCCACGAAAGAAAGAAATAGAAATATGACGAATTTTTGGGGGCAATGTCAAAGTAAAGGTAGGAAGGCTTTGTACCAACCCATAGAGGTGGGTGCAAGAGGTTTTACTGCATGATCGCTTTGTGAAAACATTGGCGCGATTGAGGCCACAAAAAGAAGAGCAATTAAATTCATATCCGATACAGCGGAAAAGACGGCAAAATTGCTATGGATAAAACGCAGTAGCATTTGGGAGGAGCAAAATTAAAGTCGGTTTTCCATTTAGGTGAATGGATTTGAAATGTATGAAAGATGAGGGTGGGATAAGATAAAAGTCTGAACTGCAGTTCGGAAACATTTATAAATCTAAACAAATATGTTTATATTCGGATTAGAATTTTTTTTAATTCTAAAAGGATCGTGTATTGTGAGTATTTATAAAAAAATTTGAAACCCCCGGCGGTCATGTCAATACAGCTATGTGGTGCACCACATGGATGCTAACGAAACATATGGAGAAAAAGCTTGACGGCAATTACACAAGAATCTTGCGAGCTGTATTGAAAAAGTCCTGGAGGCAATACCCCAAAAAACAGCAGCTGTATGGCCACCAACCACCCATCACGAAAACTATCCAAGTTAGACGAACCATACATGCGGGACACTGCTGGAGAAGTAGGGGCGAACTCATAAGCGATGTACTCCTGAGGACCCCTTTACATAGACGAGCAAAGGTAGGGCGACCAGCTAGAACCTATAGACAAAAGCTCTGTGCCGATACAAGATGTGCCCTGGAAGACCTCCCGGGAGCGATGGACGAGAGAGGCTCAGGGATACTCGTGCTGGCAATGCGACATGATGATGATTTAATTTAAAAACAAATAGCTTTTGAAACACTCTGTAGATAGATACATATTTTTCTAAAATTAATAATAAATATACACAGATCACTTATTATCTTTTCATAGAAATAATGTCCTGGACATGACACTACACTTCATTCAGTGGTGGGGCTCAAGTTCTGGCCCTCTGGGTATTGTGGAGGATCATTTTGTTGTGATTAATCTCAGGTCTATTTTGACACTTAGTGGTATATATTATCTGTATTAGATACTGTCACAGCCAATGTCTCAACATAAATTGAATTTGTTTTTTAATGCTGGATAACTAGATCATTGGAACAGAATAAACTCCCTGGTTAAAACAAATTTTGTGAATGATTGACGTATGGAATAACATTGATTTGGTTTGGTTAGGTTTTATGGCATATCAACAATCGGAAGTCATTTGATACCAAAGACTGATTATTCATAGATATTAAATATACATTATTTGTAAGCACATTTTCTTGATAACATTTCTAACGTCCCTATGATCATTTTCTTTGTACACAGTTAAATGGTTTAAAGTATGGCAATGTAACAGCGACAGTTTAACATCAGTCATTTGTTTGCTCAAATTTGAATTGATATACATGAAATGTATGACATTAGATTGTTGGAAATTTCATTTTTAAGTGAGTTAGAACTAATTTGTTCGCATATTAGTCTTGCAATTTTTTCTACACTGCTAAATGGTTTCAATAATTGCAATCTAACAATTATAATTCTATACCATATTAATAATTTGTTTGCACACAGTCAAATGGTTGGAAGTATCGCTACTAACAATTCAATTAAACAATTAAAACTCAGTTAAATGATCAAATACTTCTATTTTAAGAAGATCTATTAGGTATAAGTACACAGCTTAAATGCCCAACATTTCTATTTGACTCATGAATAGGATCCTATCAGATGCTACAACTCCGGGCTGGAATCGTCTGGGGAGTTATGGCAATGAAAGGGTACTCTGCATTCTCCAAAGTTCCAGAATTACTGAAGCCTCACCATCAGATTGTTTAGTGTTAGATCTAGGACATTGTTGGTGGGAGGAGAGGACTTATCCCTCTGCAGAGATGCAGTCGGTATATTTTACAGCCGCAACCGACTGGGCTTATGAAAGAACAGATGAAAACAAAATACTTCAATAGTTACTTCAATAGTTACTAAGCACAAGACAAATGAGTGAAGTTAAGTGATCTTCTCAAACAAGAATTTTAGACATGAACAATAATATGAAAAAATGAACGATAAGATCAAGTTGAAAGGGAATGATAAATAAATATGTCAGCGTAAATGCAACATATAATTCACAGAGTTCATAAAGCATATGTAAAGGGAAAAAAAAGGGGGGTATATTTAAATGAATCTATCTGTGAAGAAAGGTGATATTTCTTCTACTGAAAGTTTTTAAGCTGCATGTTTCACTTTTGTTTGGGATAACTGTTCGAATAAGTGAAAAATTCTTAACATCTTCAGTTGTTGGAAAAGATATCTTCAAGATCGAAGTTTTATCTATGATGAGATAAACCAAGCATAGGAAGTCATTTTTTGGGTTTTTTTTTCATGTTTCACGTTGCTGGATTGTTTTCACATGGCATATTAGTTGAGAGATCAGACATCAACTGACTTTCCGGTTGGTCATGGTTTTGTTTAAATAAGAAAAAAGAGAATATCTTTCAGTTTCGCGGGTCATTTCAACTTGCCACCTCTCTCTTCTTCTCTGAGACTTGTTGATTCTGATAATACACTAAGTGTATCTGCGAATACACTTTATGGAAAGCGAAAGCTATCAATATTCCCATTCATCTGATGCCTCAATCGCCGTCCATCTACATACATGCATACATATATGTGAAACAATACTTCGTAACAATAAGAATACCTGATATCATATAACTGTTTGCTTATAAACAAATAAAACATAATTAAAAACATGCAATGTAACATCAAAATCTTGTTGTGATTGCAATCAAACATTTACGGATGAATTAATTTTCGACATAAAATCATCCAAAAGTTGATATGCCGTAAACCCAATTAACGAAACGAATCTTTATAAAGAGTGTTGTATGAATGTGGGCTTGTGTATATATGCATGAATGTTTATGTAAGACTTGTAGAGTGTCAGACGAAGGAATCAAGAGATATACATTGTTTATTACATGCAGATATGAAACAACTGATTATCACTAAAGTCGATGGATGCATTACTTACCATTTATAAAATATCAACGTTTGCTGTAAGACTTTCGCTTAAAGCTGTCCCTCCATTATTTCTCTCTTGTGATACATTAAACTATAGGTGTTCAACTGCTGAAAGAAAGAACATTCAATAATACACATCACAGGAAAACAAAAGAAATGAATAAAATGAATGAATAGATAAACAAAACAGAAATTATATTAAAGACGGAAATCACGGGTGATGGCGAATGATGGCAGGACACAGGAGTAGAACGTCCGGTAGTATCATCCAATTTCCCAGAATGCCTTATTACCGGAAGTCTGGCACTTCAATTAATGTTGCCGGTCCAAGTAAAACTTTCATAAAGAACTCTGTGCACAAGAAAAATCTTGGAAATTCTTGACGGGTTGAAACAGAAGTGGTCGGGTTGCCTAGATACTGATAGATCATCGCTATAGTATTAAGAATAAAGCATTATGGGATCAATTTATCGGCAGAAGAATTTATGGTTTCAAATGACATTCCACCAGTTAAGTGTGCAACAGAATATCATCATTTGTATCATACCAATTCATCTCTGTTTGCTCATATCTACCTATCGATCTACTTAACTATCCAATTTTATTCATCTTTTTGGTTCATCTTTATTAATATATTTAGTAACCCTTATGCCATTGTCAGGAGTCGACACAAGATAAATTTTGCATCAGAATTTACTGATTCATAACCAAGGTAAAATATATTTTCCTTAAAAGTCGTTAATTAAACAAGTATATACGGTAATAACAAGGCACCAAACGAAGATAGTTGTAATTCGCAAGAATTTTCTATGAGTCTAAACAACTTCGTTAATTATTTAAAAAAAAAAGTGGAAAGAGAATTATTACCGCAGGAAAAAAATCATGTAATTAGCAAACTTCGCGGATATTCCTGGAGGTCTTTTTATTTAGCAGTAAATGAAATAACAACAGGTAAGACGCAAGACACTATTTCTTTAACAGCTGAACATTCTGGTTACACAAAATACACTTAAAAAAACTAGATTGAATTATCTAAATTAGTGGTATAGAATTTCAGAGTAATGGAGAGGAAATATGGAATAACCCAGTATTCTTATATTTTTTCATTTTCTTCTTCTTCTTCTTCTTCTTCTTCTTCTTCTTCTTCTTCTTCTTCTTCTTCTTCTTCTTCTTCTTCTTTATATTATTATTATTACAATTATTAAAGTTTTTTTCACATCAGCTACCGATGATGGTCTTCCATTGGAGTTTGAGTGACATCAAATATCCTCAAGTCTCCAGGACTCTTCTCAGTATTCTGGCCGTTCTCAATAATGCTGTAGTTTGGATGGTCTCCACTCGTTCGCCAACTTCCAAGTCCTCCAGACCCTTTAGTTACTGTACCAAAAGCGCCAATTACAATTGGTATAATTGTCACCTGTATATTCCACAGTTTTTTCAATTGCCTAGCAAGGTCGAGGCACTTATCCTTCTATTCACATTCTTTCAGTTGTATTCTGTGATCAGCCGGGACAGCAAATCGAGAATTTTGCAGTTTCTCTTTTTTTTTTTTTTTGTTGTTGATTATTATTAGGTCTGGTCTTCCGGCCGAGATTCGGTGATCCGTCTGTATGTCAAAGTCCCTTAGGAGTTTATGTGTGCTATTTTCTTGGGCAGGTGCTGGGTTGTGCATATACCATTTGTTGGTATGGTCAAATTTAAATTTCTTGCACATCCTCCAACTTGCCCACCCAATCGTGTCTAGTCTTATATTCCTTCCGCGCTAGTTTGTTGCATTCACTTATTATGTGATTGATGGTTTCATCTCTGTCACTGTATAGTCAACATTTGCTAATTTGTTGCGTCTTATCTATTCTCGCTTTGATTGGATTGGTTCTTATGGCGTTGTTTTGTGCTGCTATTTGGAGAGATTCTGTTAAAGATTCTCTTAAAGTTTCCTTTTCTTAGCCATGTCCAGGTTTTGTCAAGTGAGATGTTGTTGATTAGTCGTTTAAAACGCCCATTGAGTTGTTTTCTTTTCAATTTCTGTTTCCTAGTTATTGTCATTCTTCGAGTCGTCAACGATGTCTTCAATGCTGGCAATTCCCCTTCTTTCCTCTTTTCTTGATATATATTTATAATAATTTTTTCTATCAAAATCGGTAAATAAAGCAAAAAAACAAAAACAAAATAGTGAAATTGGTTACTCATATTTTTTTTCTTTTTACTTAGTTTTGTTTTGTTGAATTCGCTCGCTTGTAGGGTATTAACTTTTTTAACGGTAAGCAATCCTTTTACAGTGATGGAATAAATGGTTCAATGACCTGGTGTGGAAAGATTAATACCTTCTTCTTTTAAGTATCAGAAGTAGCATGCGCTTTCCTGGGTTTTCTTTTTCCAAGTATTTGCTTTTTGCTTGAGCAGTCAGATAGTTTGACCAGTGGTAGCGGAAAAAAAGATATACTGACATCTCAGCGAAGTATAGATGACATTTTCCGTCCTCCACTTTCGTCGTTTGGGGTCATAGCGCGCATTTTTGGTCTTCTTTGGGACTATTTACTTCTCTCTTGTTTGCTTGTTTCTTTCTTCTTTTTTTTCTTGCCCTTCTTTTAGTCCGTTCATTTGAACTTGTATATGTTTTTGTAAGTCACGTTGTGGTTGTTCGTTTCATGATGGAATATTATTCATGTCCCCGTTGGCATTTTTTGCTTCACGTGGGAGGTGCCCATTTCATGTCCGGATGTCTTCTTTTATCATGGGTGTTCAACACACGTCGGAGGATTGTTCACTTTCATGTCAGTAAATTTTGCACAACATGGAAAGTTTTTCGAATTATGTCGGAATGTTGTTTTTTATGTGTTCAGCCAACATTGGAGGTTGCCATAAAGGTTTGGTATTTTTTAAGGATAGAAAAAAGGAAGAAAAGATGAGTATATCTTTTAAATTTCAACTTTTGGGGTTTCATACGACTAGTCTGTTGCGGGGAAATGTCATCCTGGACCATTAGAGAATATTTGCGTCTCCCAAATAAGGCATTGAAATGTACTAGTTGTTTTCGGTGGTTGATAAGACCAAAGTCGGTGTGATCGTGTCCCGTGGTTATTTTTTGTGTTTTTTTTTTTGGCGGTGTCGGCTCGCTAGCAGCAGATATGGCTAGATATCAAGCTACAAATCTAAGTAATCAGTGCTGAACGAATAAGAGATTCTTTCTCGTGACAGTAAATCTGTATTTCAAGCATGCGCGGGTTTCGCTTTCTATCAGAAGTTTCGGGGATCTGCAACACTTTGGATTTATTTTGTCTTATTTTTTATTTTATTTTTCAAATCAATACACATCTAGGGGTGCTTAGATTGAAGTACATCATCGTCAGAAATGGGATCGATTATCTGATCCACTGACTGATAGATTTATACAATTTGTAACTAGGGTTATTTTATGCTTAGAGGTTAGGGAATCGCATTCATTGTTTGTTCATATTTATATTGTTTGTGAAGTTTTTACTGAAGAGTTTTTGGTGCATAGATAGGAACCCACTGAGTACGACACTCCGGGTTAAAGTGGACCTAGGAATAATAGTAATGAAGGAATACTCCATGTTTCCCTCAAGATTTGCAGCTACATCATCAAATGAAATTTAGTGTCATACCAAAGACGACACAAAAATATGTACAAATTTAATTATAAATAAGATGATATTCCTAAATACGCACATGAGTACATCCGTACACACAGATGAGGATACAAATTTGCAGATATATAGAGACAAATGAAAAAACATACACACACTGCTAGGTGCGTATAGTGTAACCGTTATCGACGTCGGATACGGAATCGGTGACCCGAATTCTTAGACAATGCTGTTTGCATTTCATTTTGCGCTAATAACGTTGCACAAAGCCTGAATTTATTTCTTCTTCCTCTGGCTATTGGTAAATAGTAGGATAGATTGATATTTAACATCGGTTACACAACTATTTGAGGTGATGGAAAACTGTAAAATTCAAACTCTGCTTAAATATTTGGTTTGTGTAACATCCTGACTGTGGTGGTGGATTTGGGTCATTACATAAATTCACATAGACAGATGCGATTACAAATATACAGGATTCTATAAACATACTTAAAACTTGCATACACTCATACATATAAATCTGTAGGTATGTAAGTGTGACTATATATATATATATTCTTTTTCCTGATCTGAAAATTCAGTTGAAGAGTAAGATCTATTTATATATATATGAATATAAGTGTGTGCGTATGTGTGTATGTGGGTGTACTCTTGTGGGTGTGCGTGTGTGTGTGTGTGTATATGAATAAGTAGGTGTTTAGGGACTGTTTACTGCTCATATGTGATCTTAGACAATAAACAATAAGAGGGTAATTTTGATTTTACACGGGACCTTCCTCACTAACCTGCAGGTAAATTGTGCCAATTCCATGACAAAGAATGTGAGTCTGTCGCTGGTTTGAGAAGCCATATGAACATTCACGGGGTTAATATCAACACCAAAGATATCTATTTTGTATACTAGATATACTTGCAAGAGTGAAGTTAGTCTGAGGAGCCGCATGTGGGATTGCGATGGGCATCTGTAAAAAAGTTGCGGTCGCTGTACATACATGTGTTGGTGTGTGTTTTTGTGTGTAGAAGGAAGTTCAACAGAATACATGAGTTAAATTGATTGAGCGATATGAACAACTCAAGGCAACATTGTAAGTTCCTAGTCTATCTATCTATCTATCTATCTATGTACATATGAAACCGTTCTGATTTGTACTGATATGATCTGTTCATATCAATCTGCTGGAGAAGTAAGAACAAACTCATAAGTGACGTGCTCCTATGAACTCCTTTACATGAACAGACCTGAGTTGGCTGACTGGCAAAAAATTACATTCATCAGTTTCAGGTCCACATTGGATGCCGTCTAGATGATTTAGCAAGAATGATACCGGTAGGAACGAATGGCGAGAGAGACAAAGGAATCCATGCTATCAGTACACCTTGGTGATGATGATGATGATGATCTATCTCACTTTTTTCATACCTATCTATTCTGATCTGTCCGTATCAACATATCTATATAATATATTCAGAATTATCATTCTATCATATGTCTCTACTTTATAATTAAATTCATAAAGACCACATTCATATGCAAAACCCTTTTTTTTGCCATCAAGTTTTATTTTTACAGATATTCTGATTCGTCACTTTTCCAAAAACGATAAGTTCTTTTAACATTTCTTTTTACAATCGTTGATGCGACGTCACATCCATCCGTACATAAAAGCGTTGTTTTCTGAGGAATAAGACCTGATGTTTGTTTTGGTGCAAGCTTTGACGGCGTCACATTTTTCTTATCTTTTTTAAACGTAAAAAAATCGCTCATATCAAAATGTCTGGCGCCGGTCGTCTGGCACCCACTCTTTATTGAGGTAACCTAAAGTCATTAGCATCTATTTAATCGATAGTCTTTTTTGTCTTCTGCTTTATTTCTGGTGCCGGTCTTTTATAGTTTGCTCCAGTGTTGTTTATTCATTTTGACTTCGTTTGAAATGATATGACATTTTACTAGTGAACGTTTCGTTGACGAAAGAGTGCGACAAAAAAAATCAGAAGTTATTTTTATTTCTCACATATTTGATTCATATCGCTACTTTTCCTCATGTAATCATGTATTCACGAATAGTTATAATGGCTAAATAGCAAGACATTATCGGCTAGTGTTACTTGGTAAGTTTCTTCACTAAGCATGCCGTATCGTACTGGCGGCCAGACTTACAATATGAAAGAGGCTTTATACCGTACTAAGAGGTAAGACCCCCATCACCACCACCACCACCAAAATAAAAAAAGGAAGTCTCATCACTCACCCAGTCTAGTTTTGTCTGTAATTAACGTAGTTTAGCACAAAGCCAGTGCGGATCGAACTCAAAAATATTGTCTTCTAACCTTTACACCACACAAGACACTCTGCTAGCGTTATGTTTTTAAACACTCTGGGGAAATAACATTTATTCTGACGCACGACTTATTTTTTAATCCGCGAATCTTAAGTCACTGCTTTCCAAGTTAAGTATTGATATCAATTTTATGAACAAGTTTCAAAATCAATATAAATTTGATAAAAACTGTTTTTGCAAAACATCACACAGAAGCTTTATCGCTCTTAGTAAATTCCTCTTTAACATAATAAGCGAAGGATAAAACATGAAGAGTTATTATCACGGTTTTAGTTCGAATTTATTCAAAATCAAACGTTTTCTCATCAAAGTGCAAATATATTTTGTTTAAACGAGAAGAACAATCATGTAAATAATCTCATTAGGTAAAAATGAAAATAATAAAAATTATATAAAACATATAGTGAAACAAACTTACTCTCGGCATAAAATAACCTTCAACAATTGACATGACATTAAAATCAATCAATCAATAATCTAATCTCCTTGCTTTATATACTTTAGGGAGAGGCTTGAGTGCTGTAGTGGACTGAGAAGAAAATGGTTGAATGGAAGGAAAGGATTTAAAGTAACATTGTATATTAGTTGATGGTTTTTTAATACCGCCTTCAGTGACTGTTTATTGCGTTTCAGATTAATCCCATTTCACCAATCTATATTATCTATCTAGAGGGTGATATATCAGTAAGTGCGTATCAATTCACATTTTCCGTACAATGCCAATAATATGTATACATATTGATGTGCTTATCGAAAATATTTGTAACATCCCTTATACATGAGTACATTTCTATCTTTCTATTTATCTATCTATCTATCTATCTATCTTTTTTAACTTCGTTTGAAATTATATGAAATTTTTCTGGTGAAGCATTTCATTGCGTAAAAAAAGCGGTCAAAAATACTTTTATCTCTGGCAAAATGTACTAAATGTAAGTGATAGCATTACATTATATATATATATATATATATATATATCAAGATGGATTTTGACAGTTAAGGAAGCAGGTCTCAATCCACATTCTGGCAGTTATTGGAAGAGGTTGTCTCGCAGGCGGCGCAGGAGGTTGGTGTCCCTCAACTATCGTGTTACACATCTTTTGGGTTACTAAATATTAGTATTACATTTTCAAATGCACATTTAGTTTTACTTTATTATATTTTCAGATTCACCAATAGCTTCAAGCACGGCAAAATGTCGAGGATGCCTCAACAAGGCCAATTCTTTATGCTACGTGTGTGGGGACTTCACAACAGTTGCACAGCGTCGAACCATCACTTCCCTCCTCAGAACCGCCTACTTTCACAATTTTGACTGTAAAATTGGTGATCAGGACAGGTCTTGGGCTCCACACATATTTTGTAAACCCTGCTTCAATGGACTAACTGCATGGTTTAATGGCAAGAAAGCGGCTTTCAACTTTGCAGTCCCGATGGTTTGGAGAGAGCCGCGAAACCACGCAGATGATTGTTATTTTTTTTAACTAATATAACTGGTTTCAATGCATCTTCAAGGAAAAAGATCAAATATCCCAACCTTCGATCTGCTATGTGACCCGTTCCATTCAGATGATCTTCCTGTACCCACACCTCCAGTAAATAAGGATCTTCTTTCCTCATCAGATGAAGAAATGCTTTCAAGGGAGGATTCTGCCGAGTCAATATCATTGGAAGATATTGAGTCTACATATTCAGGAACAGGTGGCAATGAGCCACACTGGATCATGCAAGACCTGAGTGATCGCGCTCGTGATTTGTATCTGTCAAAACAGCAGTCAGAGCTCTTGGCTTCTTGGCTTAAACAGTGGAACCTAGTCCAGGAAGATGTAAGGATCCCCAGTTTCAGGAATCGGAACAAATAAGGTCATTGATCTTCTTATGGGTATGCAAGCGGGTTTCACAAAGTACTGCTGTTTTCCCTGTCTCTGTGATAGTCGAGCTGTATCCCAGCATTACAAGAAGAAAGACTGGGGGTCTAGAAGCACTTTTGTTCCTGGCGAACGCAGCCTCAAGGAGAATCCTCTGGTGGACATGAATAAGGTGCTTCTTCCTCCTCTTCACATCAAGCTTGGTTTTATGAAGAATTTCGTGAAGGCGTTTAAAAAATCGTGCTGCCTTCCAACACTTGTCTACTGTGATCCCAGGTCTTAGTGCTGCTAAGTGCTGTCGGACCTCAGATCTGAGAAGTGCTGAAGGATACTGATTTTGAGGAGCTTCTTAACTTAAAGGAACTGAGAGCATGGGAAGCATTCAAGTCAGTCTGTAGTGGCTTCCTTGGTAACACACGCCTACCAGATTACTAAGCTTGTATTGAGAAGTTGCTAAAGTCTTACGAGGATATGGGGTGCCGAATGTCACTCAAGATTCATTTTCTCCATTCCCACCTCAACTTCTTCCCGCCAAACCTTGGAGCAGTGAGTGATAAGCATAGAGAAAGATTCCACCAAGACATTACGAAGATGGAGAGCAACTATCAAGGCAAATTGAACCCCGGCATGATGGGAGACTTCTGCTGGATGCTCTTGCGTGACATCCCAGGGCAAAATACACCAGATCTTCTAAGAAAACACACTTTTGACTGTCTGTGGTGCTATGAATTGTGTAATTGTGTCATCCAAGTATATTGATTCAATCAGTGTTCTTTATCTATCCTGTTTTATCTGTTATAAGCTGCTGCAACTCTTGAAATATGCACATATATTCTCTGTTTATACTAAAATGAGACTATTTAAAAGCCCAAAAAACTAGAGGTGATAGAGCAAAACTATTTATAAATTTGAATTCAGCACACCCAAATTAACAAAAAACACTTATCCCCATTCTTGCCTCAGACCAAAAATTTATTTTTGTAGACCAGTGTATTTATTCTTATTTAAAGTTAGCTTTAATTCTTTTACGTTTCTTATTAATGAATTACTGCCTTATTTGCCCCGAAAGTAATGTATTGTTGATGGCTTCGGGTTCGTTCGGACAACTTAGAAACCCTGGAAAACTCCAAAACTGCTCTATTATTTACTCAAAGCATGTCTAGAACAGATGGATTTATTCTTTTCGAAAAAAGCATTAGCGCGTAGTGAATAAATGGGTAATTACAACTAGTATTTTAAATGACTGGCTTTTGCTCTTTATATGTTGGTTGTAGAGACAACAGTCCTGTAGTCGGGTAATTATGGACGTTGAAAATGCTAAATAAAGCCAACAGTTTATCGTAATTATTTAAGAAAATATATCATATCGTTTGAATTGCAACAAGATATATTCTGCGTGGATAAGTGGGAATTTTCTGCTGAGACAGAATATAATGAGGTGTATTTTGAGATTCCAATTACTCAAAGATAAATATCTAAATTCTATCGACAGTGATGAGTATCTGAAGAAGAAGAAGAAGAAGAAGAAGAAGAAGAAGAAGAAGAAGAAGAAGAAGAAGAAGAAGAAGAAGAAGTCAAGAGGAAATGAAGAAAAAGAGGAAAGAAAAAAGAATGAACAATGAGATAAAAATATCAAAGATAAAGGAAGACATATAAAACGAAAAATCATGATGGGTAAGTCCTGTCAACTGTAGAATATGTCGATGAATCATTGTCGAGAGTGAAACTTCACCAACAATTGTTCTGGATATATCACTAAACTACATCTGATGGTGAAGCTCCAGTCCTGAACCTTTGAGGAATGTGAAGTTATCATTACTTTCAGGTCCACCCAAACTCAGAGTGATAGTATTTGTTAGGGTCCCACCTATCTGTCAGATAGAACTGTTTAATCATTTACTTTACTTGAAACCGTTCAACTGTGGACAAACAAACGACCGTTAAATTGGAATATTAATATTACATAGTAATACTTAGAACCATTTAATTGTGTTCGAATGAGTAAATAATGTTGTATAAAATCACTAGCGTGAAACTATTTGACTGTGTGCAAACAAATGAGCTCTGGCTTGGATAAAAAGAGTTGCGTTCAAACAATTTGTTAACAAATAATATACATTTAATATATAGATGTATTAACCGGATTTAGAATTACATGACCTACAAGGGTCGATATGCTGTGAAAATTAACCAACCAACCAACAAACAAACAAACCAACCAAGATGGGTAAAAAATGAGTGTAATACAGATTAATTAAAGATGAAAAAAGAAAAAGTATAGAAAAATTTGGGTTCAAGAGCTTCAATTTACTCTGGAGAAAGTTTTGTCTCTCCGTTAAATATTGTGTTGGGAAGGCGAGGCCTAGTCTAGTCAGTGCCAAATTTGTCGTAAAAGTTGAGAGGACTAGACTGAAAAGAACGTCCGGCTGCCATACAGACAGCGCGCAGTTTTGAATTCTGTGGACTGTCCACAAAGAACCCAGTCAATTTTACTACTCTTTCATTCTTAGCTCAAGAGAGAAGAAATGGGTTCATGTCTTACTTAGTAAGGAGGAAAAAGAATAAAAAGACTTAGAAAAAGGATGATCTAGATGAAGCAAAAAAATAAATAAAGTGATCATTAAGAAATAGATTATAGGAGTAGATCAATTTTAAAAATCAAGCTTGGATACCCAGTTTTGCCTGGAAAATAAATGTCTAATGAGATGACACTAATAAAATACCTGACATTTATGATGGTGACAGTGATATCATTAATAGTCCTTGGAATAGTCCCAAATAAGCTGGTAAAGAGACTGGGTGATTAGAGGAAACCGTGATTTTTTTTTCGTAAAAAGTGTTACCCGGAAAATTATTTGGTTACAATGGATTTCATATCGTCCAAACTACAGCACTGCTAAGACCAGCTAAAATACCTCAACGAGTCTTAGGGAATAGAAGAGACTTTCTGGCTCACAGAATTCAGTGAAAACCATCAGTCACATAATTCACAAGTCATGAGGGAGGGAAAGAGGTGACAGTTCCCCACGTAAAGCATAATCATTTCTGTTTTAACTACGTCCCATAATTTGCATAAAGTTTTCTTAAATTAAGGGGATATAATCTGAGCGATTCCCGTAATTCACTGTTCAGCTCTCGATGCCAGACAAATTATATATTTCTACTGTCTTTGTCGTCTCAAGTCCTCATTCACCAAGCACCGTCTCGCCAGAAACCTGCAATGAATTTCTTTCACAGCTTTATGACCATTTCTTTGCTTTCTAATTGTCAACCCATCAGACAGATGTCTGCTGTCGTCCTATTATGAAACAAATCAATTTGGCATGAATCAATGTAACTAAGGATAATTCAAAGATTATTTAAACCATTAAATCGAAAACTTTTAGCAATATGTTGCAGATCTTCGCTCGTTTCACCTTTAACTTCCTTTTTAAATAGCTATTTTTGATCCATTTCTAGTAAAGAAAACACTTTTTAGCTGCTCCATAGGATATCGTTATTCACAGTTACATTCATTCTGGAGATTTGATTGGTTGATTTGTTTTACGGCATATCAACAATTATTGGATCTTCCGAAGTCTGTTTAACAATAAATATCTTCAGATATAGAAGGATCAAAACTACATCTTTACAATCATTTTAAACCGGTAAACATTTCATATTTCTTGAAATATCAATATTTAAAATAAAACAATATTTAAGATCATGTTAGATATTACTCTAAGCTTCTGTATAACTTTTATATGGGAATCTAACAGGTTGGTTGGTTTTACAGCACATAAATATTTGTCAGATTATTCAATGCTAAAGTCATTTTTTCGACTAATTATGTTTTCAAGCAAAAAATTCCAGTTGAGTTATAATCCTTTGCCGCACACCGTTTTATAGTTTCAAATATTCCTGTATAATACTAATAATTTGCACTCACTAATATATTTTCAATAATTTCGAGCGATTAATTTGTTTAAAGTAAATAGGAATACTAGTAGTCCTTTATAAACAATTATAGCTTCAAGTAACTATTCTGAATAAAAATAATTTACTGTTGTAGTATTCCAATGGAATAATGATAATTTTCTGAAAGATCTGTTTAATCCATATTAAGGGCTCTATAAACTTGGTTTGCTGGTTGGTTGGTTGGTTTTACGGCACTTGAATCCTATTTGCTTTCAAGTATTTCTAACAATTATATGGTTTCAAGTTACTGCTATTATTTCTAATAATAATGATAATTATAGATGAAGAATCGAGACCATCTAGAATACTGCATAGTTGAGATCGGCTAAAATACTCACATGAGTCCAGGTGACTCGAGGAGACTCCAGTAAAATACCACAAGCTAACGCTGGTGTGAAAAAGTCACATGGGGTAAAAAATCTTTTGTGTATGGAACACCTGTCCAAGAAGATTCTAGAGTCATTTGCAAACTCCAATATGACATATTCCTTTTAAGAAAACACGCATACCTTGAATGAACTCTTCAAGTAATAACTGGTACAAAGATTATATAAGTCTAGGGTGCAATCAGAAAATGCACGTTGTCCTCAATTATACACCATTAATGAGTAATCTCTAGCTTGCAAAATATCCTGCAAACAGACTGGATCCATAACCTTGTGATCTCCTTCATGTATAAACTTGATTGCACAAAAAGGCTGGAAATATGATTTGTCTAACCAGGTAACACAGTCCATGTCTCGCACAGTCCATTGACAATATTGTCTCGCCGAAGATAAGTGTAATAACCAATATTGTAGTATCAATAATGCTACACTTTTTGGTTGATCACTACACCCACTACTTGGAATGAAGAGTATATTTTACAGTACATTGACTGATATGTTAAGCAACATTTGCATTAAATTGGGATATAGTTTAATTCAATGTTTCCCTAATTGTCACCATCTTTCCGTTAGTTGCTTTGTAGCCTCATTCTTGTAGATACTTGACAAGAACACATAAAAAATAAAGAAAAATTGTTCAAAGGGTGAAAAAAGAAGGAGAGACTTCAGATATGGATCCCTACCATCAGGGAATCCGAGAAAGAGAAACCGTAGATTAAGGACACAAGTAAAAGATGATTTATTGATTTTAATGAACAGTTAACACGTCAGGGATTATTTTATGCCTACAGCTTAGGGAATGGCTTTCATGGTACATAAACTTTCTCAAGCAATTGTATCTTAAAATTTCTTTTCGCACATAGTCTCATCGAACACGAATAATTTTTATACAGATTTATTTGGACAGCAGATGGGATTCTAACACGTACAACTTCCCCGGTCAAAGTGGACCTGGGAGTAATGGAAATAAAGTGGCACTCTATACTCCCTAGAACTGCAACCTTACTATTTGATGTCATATACGGACCACCTATATTTTTGTGGGGAGTCTTATTTCTTTATAAGGGATACAGTCAGTGTATTGTAAACCCCACTAACGGGGCTAAAGTAAAAAAAGAACTTCAAAGGAAAGATTGTAAGAACAAAAAGATGTTTTTAAAAATTTCAAGGGACAAAAGAAATCAGACATATAATTTCAAAGTTTGCTGAAAGTATTCTTTCAAGATTATCCCTTTGATAAAATCTCCGATAACCCCGCTGTATCTATCGTGCAGATTCTAATCACGTAGTAGCATGGTATGCTTTTACGCAAACCCATCGCCACGAGCGTTATATAACACAAGATCAGTTTTTAAGCGGAATAGATCTGGTTTGACTTTTCTTTCTTCTAGATTGGTTGCTTGACCAATGCTAAAAAACCTCGCCTGTCCTACAATTTACTCATAGCTTGGAGAACAGACGGATTCTTCTCTTTTCAAACGACATTAGCGTGAAGTGAAAAGCAAACAGCCTCGTCCAAAATTTGAACTCGGGTCACCGTTTCCATTTCTAGTGATAACCATTACGACATTGGTATCTCCATAATTCTTTGTTTATATTTACCCAACGTTTTCATCACGGGTAGGATGTTAGACAAGGAGATTTTATGAAATTGGTTTGAATTCGGCATTTTCCTTCTCCTTGACTGGATTCATGCCTTTCCCAAGAGCATTAACCCGAAGTGAAATGCAAGCAGCCATATCTAGGATTAGAACCCGGGTCGCCGTCTCCATTTCCTACGACAATAACTGTTACATTAAGTCAGTCTCCACACAGTTGCGTTATAATGATGCCAAAATTCGCACGAATAGGATTAGAGCATTAGTTGCATTCACTCAATTGCTTTTCGACTTTTAGTTGGCCAAGATCACCAACATGAAATTAAAAATCTGAAACTTGACCACCAGCCATCGTGTCATTAGAGCAGCCCTTCTCTTCACAGTCGGCAGTATGTTTAAGGCCTTTGAGAGATTTAGGATGGGGCGAAGTGAAAAAAAAATGGCGCCACACGTCAGTCTGCGTTTGATTGATGAGATTGGTTGTTCAGCGGAAAAGCATTACGCGCCGACGCATCACATCTGCGGAAGTTGTTCACAGCAAACGAGTTCACAAATCACTTTGGCTTGGACAGAGCGAAGTGCAACTTCACGAATATGGCCCGAGCCTTTTCAAAAGATTCCTTCTTTCTGTTTCGCAATCTTTAGCATTTTCACCTATTTTCTTTCGTTCTTATTTCTTCTTGTTCTTTGGGTTTTTTTCTTTATTTTTGTCTCTTCTTTCTTTTACATATTTTTCTAAGCTTATATTTGTCAGACACAAAGCCAAATAAAGGATCAAAAAATTATGCACCATCAATTTACCCAATGGAGAGTCACCTCCTAGTGTGACACTATATAGATGTGTGCGCTGGGCAGACGATCACTTTGTCTGTTTTGGCGTGAAACCCAAACAAAGGGCTTGAGCTCGAGATCTCCCGCAAGACCGGAAGAGGACGAAGAGAAGAAGGTCCCAGAGAGGACAGAAGGGGAGTTGACAAAGGAACCCAGAGAGAGCAGTGGACAACGGTGAGCAGAAGAGACCAGTCGGCTGATAGAACAGTTATGTGAAGGAGGCAGGAGAAGATGAAAGCAGGACAGAGAAAAGCGTCAGCAGAAGTCAGAAAGGCGACTGCTAAGACCTGATGACCTACACAGAGGTCGGGTTAACCAACGCGAGAAGATCTCAGCATTTTTCGTGACTTTTGTAGAAGTTTCGCGAAAAATACACGTCCACGATAGTCTACAAATGCACGGGGAATGCAAAGTGTCACAAAACACCCTTTCTTGCGCTTGGAGCTGACACAAGTCTATATTATTCGTTTGTTCTTCCTTCTATCCTCTTGGTTGTATTTTTGTGGCCGTAAAGAAATGTGAAATACCCGGCGGAAACCACTAGATCAATCACTGGCCATAGTATTGGTTTAAAGAAGTTGATAAGTCGGGGTTGGCCACTTGGTAGTATCACGCTAGGTTCGATAGTTGTTTATTATGTTTAGTTTAGTTCTTGCATAAAGCCAGAAGTATGGGGCACTCAGAGAGAATCGAACTATCTTTCAATAATGCCCAAATCCATATCTTCCCCCATTCGGTAGAATAATGTTGCTACGGTTTCCCATGAGGAAAGGAAAAGTTCGTATGAACAATTAATACTCGAAATCCTTATCTTTTACTTTCACACGAACTCATTCTCTATCATTCTTTCTTGATGGGTTTTCTATTTAATAGTAATTCTTATTCCCAAGATAGTTGTTTTTATTCTTTTCTATCGTAGAAATTCTCAACTTGTACGTTTTTCTTTTATATTAGATTTTTTTTTCTTGTCGTCGTTCAGTCTGCTTTGATCTTTTATATTTCTACAATAATTAGAAGTGTTTGATTAAATAAGCATAATCATTTTATCTAGGCAAATAATAAACTAATTTTCCTTTTCATAAGTAGTATACTATTAGTCATGTATTGTAGAACCATAGCTTCACAGGGATTGTCTATTTTTAGATACTCTTCTGACTGAAAATCTCGCGTTTATATATATATATATATATAGAGAGAGAGAGACAGAGAGAGAGAGACAGACAGACAGGCATGTTAATAAATCTGATGGTATTAAGATATAAAGATATGAAAAGACAAGATATTCACTAGATCTATGTTGTATATGATAATATGGCTACGTCTCGGGTTTTTGTTAAACCATCTATAAAAATAACTTAACAAAAAAAAAGCCAAGGCATTAAACCATGACATATTATCAGATATAAAAATGCATCTGAGTAATTAGATTTTTTCATATCTTATATATATATATATATATATATATATATATATATATATATATGTGTGTGTGTGTGTGTGTGTGTGTGTGTATGAATATCAAAAAAACAAAATATTCAGGGTCTGTATTTTTTATATTTGACAACGTTTTGTTTTTAAAACACATATTCAGGGTTATATGATAGATATTTCATGCTTCATCTGCAAAATGATTTCAAATGAAAAAATGAAATGAAAAAATGAAAAATACTTTTAAAAATCTTAATAGCCTTCCAATTCACTCTGACGTCACGCTTGTAATTGATAGGTTTTCCAAAAAAAAAATAATAATATCTTTGATGTTCTATTTATATTTTCTTATTTTTTTCATTTTTAAAATCGAAAACATTTTCTTTAGCCACAAAATTAGATATTATTTTTGAGAAACACAAAATAAAGATAAATTTTAAATTCTTAAGAATGTTTTTTTAAATCTTTAAAAAAATATATATATTAAAAAAAATTGAACACCTGTGACATAAGATCAATTTGAAATGGAATGCCATTAATGTTAAAGAACTCAAAGAATATTTCCTTTTTTGATTCAATTTTTTTATTTGGATATATTTTTCGGATGAAACATTTAAGTTCTATTATATTGCCCTGAAGATGGTTTTAAAAGAAACAAAATGTGGCATATATCATAGATCAGAAATACATGCTCTGAATGTTTCTTTCATATTTTATATTCAAGTGCAGACTGATCTATTTCCACTTTTCATACATATATATAAGTACATCCCTAACAACATTTTAAGAAATATTCATTTTCTTCAAATCTAGAGATTACATGATTCTATTCTTAGAGGAAAAGTAGGCAATCAAACATACTATTAGGTCTTATATAAATAATATTACTAAACTCTACAGCAACTGGAACTAAAACAATGAAAATGCTGTAATCCAAACATTAGTCCGTTATTTATATTCATGAAGTTTTAGATAAAGAGATGTTGAAAGTTTTCTTGGTTGATGATTTACTGTAGAAAAAAATGAATAATATCTGTCCTTTCTTAAAGTATCATTTTATAAACAATAATAAAATCCTTTTAAAAATCCTTTTTAAAATCATTTTATGAAAACTATACGGCGTTATACTTATGCATGGTAAATGCCACACACACACACACACACACACACACACACACACACATATATATATATATATATATGTATGTATATAGATGAAAAACTTTTCTTTTGGCGTTTAATTTGTTAATGATGGGTTTGATGTAATAGAAAATTGTCAAAATGAGATTTTAATGAAGGTTTGGACACTGATGTATTTGAAATTGTATGTCAGGTTTAATTCTATTTTTTGATCATGTTGTAAAAGCAACGATTCACATCTTCTGAGTGCTGCTCACGATCAATGAGTCCTTAGATAACGCAACAATTACTATTTAACATTATATTTGCTATACCACTTAAGTAATTATCATATTCATTTTTTAACCCCTAACTCACTAAAATTTGGGCATTTTCATTTGTTAATAAGCTATTTAAAGAAAAATTAACAATCTCTGAATTATCTGAAAGCTTATCTCTGCTTCTCGGAAGTACTCAATGCATTATGCAAATTAACTTACTTTAGCAAATAAAATATTCAAAATTACCGTTACCTAACTAATTTAAAGTATAATTACCAATTTCGAAGACGTCTCTTCTTAGCTTTGAAATTACATTAATAAAATTCTGAGGATTAGTGCAGACAATATCACCAATTAAAAATATTTAATGAAGAAACACATTTCCGGCTTGTTGAAAAATTATGCAAATTGATTGATTGATTGATTTTGACAGAAAGTCAACCCGTTTAATATTATTTTATACCTAGGGGTCAGGGAATAGCGTTCCTTGTACGTTCATATTCTCATTTTTGTACTTGTTTTTTAAGGGTTTTGCATGTCATCATCATCATCATATCACGCTGGTAGCACGGATATCCCTGACCCTCTCTCGCCACTCCTCCCTATCGTTCATCGCCCTAGGTAGGTCTTCAGGACAACATCCTGTATCCTCACATAGCTGCTGAATGTACGTTCGAGCTGGTCGTCCAGTTTTTGCGCGGCCATGTGTGGGGATCCATAAGAGTACATCTCTTATGAGTTCATCCCTGCTTCTCCAGCAGTGTCCTGCATGTCTGGTTCGTCTAACTTGAATAGTTTTCGTGATAGGGGGCAGGTGGCCGTACAGTTGGTGTCTTGTGGGGTGTTACTGCCAGGACTTGTTCAGGATTGCACGCAGCATTCTTGTGTAATTGCCATCTAGCTTCTTCTCCAGTCGTTTTGTTAGCGTCCATGTAGTGCATCCATATAACAGTATCGATGTGACCGCTGCCTGGAAGAAACTGCGTTGTATCTATATAATATTAAGCATTCCAATTCAATAAAAATAGTTTTTACACTTCTAGTATTCCTCTTTGATAATTTTCATTTGCTTGCACACAGTTATATGCATTCAAGCAACTTATTATGATAACACGTAGTAGACAATTATTGCTTCAAGAAACTGTTCTTAATACAAGCAATTTTGAGTTATATGGCATCAAATATTCCAATCGAATACGAATAATTTTTAAACATCTGTGCATGGAATACTGTTTTCAATGTACTCATATCCTTCCAACCTGAAGATCTGGCGCCAGACTGTCTAATTACCATCCATTTTCCTACCTTAGATAAACGATCTTTGTTATATATTGTTTGGGTAAGCTAGTTCCATGATTTCATTCATTTGTCTGTCATCGATTCTCTTTCTCCAATAGTTGTTGTTATTAGTAGTCTTTTAAACAACCTTACATGCTTATATAATTCAGTTGAATGTAGAAAATGAAAAACGAAAAGAAATAACGAATTTGTCTTAAAAATTGAGCCGAATAATTAAGCACATCAAGATTTAAAGCGTTATATAAAAATAACAATATCTGTCTCACACAATCAAAAATTCATATTTATAGCTTTTTGTTGCAGATATAGATATCAACGACTGTATTCAAATATGGGGTTTGAATTATAAACTGGGAATATTTGATACTGAATAAAGTTAAAGTACTTCTAACTTAAAGTTAAAATACTTCTAACTTACAATTTTAAGGTTGATGGAATAACTAGAAATTTCTGGAAAAAAATTCAACTTTGTGTCCCGAGTAATGTTGATGCAAGCAATGTCCTTATAGTAGCAATTCGTGAACACATGCGCGTATGAAGTAGCTGAAGTACCGTCTGCTCAGAGTACGACGTCAAGATTTAGACTGCATATTGATAAGTCTAAAACAGTCAAGTTGAGTAAAGCTGCTGGATATATATATATATATATATATATATATATATATATATATATATATATATATATATATATATATTGTGACAGTTACTGTATCTTTGTTCCGAGGTTACATTATCCTGAAACGTCAGGGAGAATCTCTAACGACAGTACCGTACCACCCAAGCTCGAAATATTCTCCGTAACTAGTTATATTTTATTGATAGCTTTGAAAGCCCATATGACTAGCCAAGTATAAAGCTTGCGTATAGGTTTAATTTTCGAGATACGGACGAATGAGGATGTGTCAAGAGTCGAGAGGGCGACGTGATATAAATGAACACGTGAAGAATTCCGAACCGGACAAACAATATGACGCGTAGTTGTTTTTTTCTTTTCTTTACATATGTATCTTTCTTATATATTTTATTTCAAAGAAAGTACAATTATAACAACAGAAAAAACAAAAAGTAAAACAAATACAAAAAAAAACATACAGGAATGTGGAGGACAAGTCACTTCCAATATTGTTTGACTCTGTCCTTCCAGAAACAAAGTTCTCTTTTTTTTTTCTTTTTTTTTTTTTCAACTTGTCTTAAACTTAAACTTACTCCCGTATCTTCTTGTTCCCTATTCAATTAAAGGAAGGAAATCTCCTCGTTCTCCTCCATATTTGTTTTCTTATTTTCTTTTTCTTTCCCTTCTTTTAGCGAAGAACAAAAGTCTCTCCACTTCGTCTTTAAAGTGGATATACAATTTTAAACAAATATTTTTTCCGCCGAAACGGGTTGCTAATGAACAATTTTTATTTGGATGTTCTTGATACGGCCCTTCATTTAGGTTACGTATATCATTTGTAATAAAATTTTTGACTAACCTTTTTCCTTTCCTCTCTTTTGTTGTTTTTTTTTCTTATATTCGTTAATTTCTCAACGAATCGCAAGGCACCATTTTTTTTTCTTTTACGTTGAGCCTCAGTTTCTTGCCCAACGGAGTTGACGGCTTCCATTAGGCCATTCTGCTACTAGAATTTCACCTTTCACGGGACCTCGTGAAAAGGCGACTTTTCTCTTCCTTGGCGAAGCTCGGAATTGACTTTTTGGCTTTCGTTCTTTTTGGCGGTAAAACGTCCTCACTGCCTCGACCAATCGTATGTCTTTTCCCTATCTGGGTCAAGACCTTTGCCCCTTTTCAGTTGGTCCTCCGCTGTTGCTAGGGCCGAAAACCTGCCAATTGTCTGCCTTACTTCCGGTCCTCATAGCAGTCCTTGGTTTCCTACATATTAACCCTACCGTTGCCGCTGGGCCGTCACAATATATATATATATATATATATATATATATATATATATATATATATATATGCAAAAACAAATTTGAGAGATTTATCCATTTAAACATTTTTATCTTTTTTTTCAAGTGAATGAAAAAGAACTATTGTGACGCAATTGACTTCTGATGAGGTCCATGACAAGAAGAGTGAGTAGGAAGTAGCCTGGCTAGTCAGCATGTCAACGAAGCGACCACGTTATGTTGAAGGAACATAAGACTTCCTGCAGGAAAGGAAACAAAAAGAAAACAGGTAATTTCCAAGTTTTCCTTGTTTCTCCACTAGGATAAAATAATCCAGAAAATGTTGGCAGGTTTGGTTACTCTGGTGAAGATGATAAAAGTCGTGTGCTACTGGTGCTGACGAGAAGTCCTGAGAAATGAGTTCGTTGGCAGTGACCTGAAAGACATTGGAGAGATGTCCCAGACATAGCAGTAATGATAATTTAAAGAGTAGGGAAGTAAAGTAATCTAAATATTCGGAAGGGATAAACACCTTCACCATCCCTGGGCAAGTCCAGGCTTTAAAAAACTTGTCTTTTCTTTTTCTTTTTCTTTGTCATTGTAGCACCACCGTCACTTGGACAGCGTGCGCCGTGGTTTGCATCTGCAGAATGCAGAAACGGTGGGTCTGACGTCAAAGCGCCAGTAGATTTGCAAAAAGCATAATGCAATTATTTTTTCCTCTGATTTGCTCATATATATATATAAATATATATATATAAACTTGATGAGAATTTTCGTTATACAAAAATTTTCTAAATATTCTACTTTTCTATGAACTCATACAAATTATATATATATATATATATATATGTATATATATATGTGTGTGTGTGTGTGTGTGTGTGTGTTTATTTGTAAAAATATGTGTGTATTTATGTATATATATATGTATATATGTATGTGTGTGTGTGTGTGTGTGTGTGTGTATATATATATATATATAGGAACTCACACAAATTACTTTGAAACTTTGAATGTGATATCGTGATATATTTTCACTTAACATTTACATTTGAGATAAAGGCTCTTTCAATCAATTGCCAGTTTTATTTGAGATAATAAATTTCACTAATTCAATGTTTTGAAATATTCAAATCGCGCATCTACTGTTTCAATTAAAATACGTGCGTACAGACATTTACAAGAGGTCGAGGGGGTCTTTATTTATCTCCGTTCACGCATGCACTAGCCTATCTCCTACACACGGCAAAGCAACGGGCCAATAAGCTGTAGGTTCCCTCCTTATTTTAACCATACGATTTATTCATCATAGAAGGCTTTGAAAATCCTTTTCAACACACCCTACCCACCCTCAGTCATATATCAAAATGATCAAAAGAAGATTAATGCACCGGTGGAAGCAGATGCGCCCATTATCCTCGGCATCGGCAATCAAATTTTTATTTTAAATCGCCATTGTTTGATCGGCCTCTTCTCTGCTGATGCTTTTTCTCCAACTTTTCTCAATTGACACATTGCCTCGAAAACAAAAACAGAAAGCAAAAACAAACAATGAAAATAAACGAAATAAGCAACGACTTAACTGCCTAATTTTTTTTATTTCTTTAAGATTGCTTAGCGACACCAGATAAAGTCATTACTGCCATGTTATCTTTTCTCACGCTAATAAAGCGACGCTTTTATAACAAACATTTTGTTCTTTCTTCCTTTCAAGTCAACTTTTTCAAACACCCACAAAACATTACCAGATACGCGTAATATCTTCCTTTTTTATCCACGGTATATACGTTCTTTCCTTTCAACGAATGTATGAAACCGCAGATAGCTCAAACCCTGTATACACTTTTTGTATGAATTAAATAAATTAGAAGCAATAAGATTTTAACAATAAATAAGGGTGCCATACGTGTTAGTAAACTAAATTAGTACACTAAGCAAGCCTCACACAGAGTAATTATTAGAGAACTTTATTAGCAGATCATTGATATTTAATTTCATTATCACTGGGTTTCCAATATTTCTTTTTTTGCTTAGTTTAAATGGCTTTTGGCTGACGGCCTAGTCATGCTGAAAGCAGTGATCTTTACGAGATAAAGTAAAGTAGCGATGGTCCTATTCAGTACTTAGATGGGTGCCCATCTAGAAACAGTGGGTATTGTAAATAACCAGGGGCTTTTGCACTAGACCTTGAAAAATTAGCAAATAAAATCAATATTTATTAATAAAAAGGTCAAACAATTACAACAATATATAGCTTACTCTGAATGCATTCCTTAACTTACAGTTAACAAATTGTTTCCATCATCTTCTTTGAAATACTTTCCTTATGAAAGAAAGAATACTGTTCACAGACAGTAGCAATAAAGCGTCCATACTACTTTTGATTTTAACTATTTCTTTCGAAGTACTTTCTCATGAAGTAAAGAAAACAGTGGCGGCAAATTGTCCGTAGGACCTTTTTTTGTTCACATGAGACATTCAAAATATTCCTTACGTTTTGATAGCACATCGTAGATCTCGGCTTCTTTAAATTAAAATATACATAGATACACTAATATCTATGTATGCCTTCATATGTTCCATTTTTTTCCGCTTTTACGAGTAAGTAAATATTAGTGAGAGTTTTGTGTTTATAAATTCTAATATATACATACATATATATATATATATATATATATGTGTGTGTGTGTGTGTGTGTGTGTGTGTGTGTGTGTGTGTGTGATCATTAGGAACGATATCGTCAAATTGAACGGACGTCTTTTTCGTCACTCCTTGAAAATGGTATATTTTAAAGTGAATTAAGGAAGTGATGATTTTTATTTATTTACTTTTCTATTTTTTATTTATTCCTGGTTTTATATCCTTCATTCATCAACCAAATTATATATATATTATATATATTTTGATTATGTACAAATTTATGATTTATTTACGATATCAAATTGATACATAAATTGCTTTCTTTAAAAAATGTTCTTAAATAACCTTATAAAAAAAAATCAATTATATTTTACTTAATCATAAATTTGGTGCCAGTAACCAAATTTTATTAATTATTCATTCATATTTTAATATTTTCTATTATTAAGAGAGGTACATAGAGTTTTTAAATCACTATTTACTTTTTCTTATGATCTTTTAAATTTTGACTGAATTCCTTCCGCAACAGTTACTGCACGTATCTTTAGAGTACATTAAAATATCAAATTATGTGATGATGAATTATTTATCTATACTTATGAATATATAGATTGTTTATTTAGCTATATATCTTTTAAACTTATCATTGACGTTGTTGTTTAAATTATATTGCTAGAACTGTAGTAGTGATTCTCGAATCCTAACGTTCGCCCCCCCCATTTTTGTTGCAGACTGTTTTTTGGTTTTGTGTACTTTTTATTGTAAATATTAATATTGTTAATAGTAAATAAAAGTAGTGGTGGTGGTTGTAGTTAAGGTGATAATCTTACCAACAAAACTTCCTCTGTTTTAACTTGTTGATACATAAAAAATATTTGTTTACGTTTTTCATACAGAAAAACGTATACAAATATTTTTTTACATAACAAATTAAAACAGAGAAATTTTTCTTGATATAAAGAAAACGGCTTTACACTTAAAAAAAAGAAGAGAAAGCAGAAGATATCCTGCAGAAACTAAAACAGAAGGAGCTTTTTCAGATGATCAAGCGCTCCTTGCAAATACACCTGTCTAAGCTGAATCCCTCCGGCTTAACCTAAAGCAAGCAGCAGGAGGTTCTGGCCTCTACATGAACGCAGATAAAACATTCTTCATTTGTTTTAAACGAGAAGGAGCCCTCACCACCTTAAGTGGCACACCTCAAAAATTAGTAGACGAGTTCACATAGCTCAGCACCATTTTCTCATCTATTGAAAATGATGTCAACAAATGACTAGTAAAGGCGTGTTCTGATGTCGGAAAGTTATCGATCATATGGAAATTTGATCTATCCGATAGAATAAAACGGGATTTCTTCCAAGCAATGTCTGTGTCAATACCACTGTATGGATGCACCACATAGACGCTAACAAAGAGCATGGAGAAAAAGCTACATAGGAACTAAACAAGTGCAATTTTTATGATTTCAGGTTCAAATGAACAGCTACAGCAGCAATAGGAATACACCCTACTAACGCCTGATTGTCACAGCAGGTGAATTTCAAAAATACAATCTGACACTTTAGAAGAATGATATGCTATAAAATTCCGTTTTAAACTTGGAAAAAAAAGCCACAGAAACGTATGGAATGCTTCAGGCTGCTTTTGGAGCATCTTGCATGAATCGAGCATCAGTTTTTTAGGTGGCATAAGAGATTCAAGGAAGGCAGGAAGTCTGTGCGGGATGATGAGAGGCGTGGCAGGAGTAAGGAAGTCAATACACCAGAGTTGATTAACCAAAGGGTTAGGGTTAGGGTTACTATGTTGAGGTTTTAAGGGAGTTCAGGAAGAGATTCCGTCGGGAAAGGCCAGCACTCTTCAAATCGGCTCAATGGCATTTCCACCAGGACAACACACCAGTCCACAACTCCATCCTTGTCACAGTCTATTTGACCAAGATGGACATCAAGACAGTTCCTCACCTTCCCTATAGTCCAGACCTTGTTCCCTGTGATTACTGATTATTCCCTAAGCTCAGAGGCTGTCATTATGAGACAATTGAGTTGATGAAAGAGGCTGTGACGAAGGTCATTGACACGCTCATACAAGAGGACTTCCATGGGGCTTTTCAGAAGTTGTTAGAACGGTACAATAAGTGCATTGCAGCCGGAGGATATTACTTCGAAGGGGACAAGAGTTTCATGTGTGTACTATCAATAAAAGTGCCCATACGAAAAAAGTCTGGAAACTTATCGTATGCCTATCGTATATATATATATTGATAAAAAGGTTTGCTATATTCATGAATGAGATTAGTCACTGTTATTGATACAGCATACATATCTAAGTTTTGTCGTATCGTGTCATCGTCAACGAAGCTTGGTTACTTTCAGTTTATCGCCTATGCGATCATCAGACTACGTGAAAGCACGCATTAGCCACCTCTTTATAAATTGTTGTGTAGGGTTAAGTTTGCGTGGCATGATGGTATGAGTGGTTTATATTGTGATGCATTCTGTACAGGACGTTCCTGTTTATACTGCGAGGTTAGTTACATGTTTGTATTGTATCGATTTTCTGGATTGCTTATTTACTTTTTATTTTCAGTCCTTCCGCGTTTTTCACACCAGCTGGTGGACATTCATCACTAGTGGACTAGTTTTCACATTCATCTTATGGTCGATTGAACTAAAAGACGTTTTTATTCCTTTTTTTCTGGTGTGGGTGTATGTTAGTTTGTTCGAAAATCCATTATTTTTAGTGCTATTTCGTTTTCTTTGGCTTTATTGAAGATAATGAGTTATCACGTAATTTGTGACTGTGGGATTGAGGGATTTCTTTTATTATAGTGGGTGGATAGTTGGGATAGGTATGTTTGTAGTGAAGTTTCATTTTATTTTCTGAAAGGTTAAAATATTTCTTTTTATTTTATTTTAGATTAGGTGTTACGACTAAAATATCTTTTATGTTTAGATTGTTTTTTTATTTCTACATAGAATCCAATTTTTTTTAATATTTTTATTAACTGTTTTCTAACTTTTCTGTTTTACGTCAGTTGCAGTTTATCCGGATCCTTATTCTATCATCCCTGTTTAGGAATGTGTCGTTTTTATTCATGATATACGCCAATGTTGCTAATATGTATGTTCGTACTAGATCACAAATTGCGAGACCATCATAGCAACCTATCGTTACGTCAACGATGCTTTGTGTGCCTTTCTTTATTGATGTTGTTTCATTGTCGAATCACTAGGATTTTCGGCTGTGTTAAACGATGTTTTCATTGGTCATTTGTTATTTTAATGTATTTATTACCGAAAGTTTTCTAGGATAGTATTTGTTTTCGAGGGATAGAAATCGTGTATAAATGTAGTTTTCATTTGGTTTTGGTTTAATTTCTTTGTTTAATGATATGTCAACCTTCATGGGTTATTTAATGCCAAAGCCATCCTTCTAGATTGAAAATGATACTATCTGACCCATATCTGGGAGAGGGGTAAGGGATTTCATATCTTTTCCATGGATATTTGGTTGAAAGTAAACATGATTGCACCACCGAAGTTTAAACTACTTGACTACTATGTCACAGTGAAGCACGTAAGCCATCACAGAGTTTTATTTGGGCTTTATATTTCAGAACCAGTCAATTGATGGTCAGTATATTTCCATTGTTTTATTTCGAGTGTTTATTTTAGTTCGGTATTAATGTCTTCTAATAAAATTTTACTTATCAAATCTACTTCAGTTTTTGCTGGATTTCTTTATTTGCACGTAAGGTCATTTCAGAATTTTTTTTATCGTCTTTTAGTGTGCGACACTATGAGTGGGATGCGCCAAGCAGACGATCTTTTTGTTTGTTTTGGCGCGAGACCAAACAAAGGCCTGAGCTCGAGATCTTCGACGCGACCGGAAGTGGGGTAGGAAAGGCAGGTCCGAGAGAAGCCCGGGCAGTGGGCAAGGGAGCGCCAGAGAAGGAGTTGAGAAAAGGAACCCAGAGAAGGCAGTTGATGAAGGGTGACGAAGAGGAGCAGTCGACAACGGACAGCAGAAGGGACCAGTCGGGTGAGATTGAGTCCAGGGACAGTGAGGAAAACAGACAAGATGAGTTCGCAGTCCTGAGTCGACAACGGTCAGCAGTGAGAATGACAGTCAGAGATGAGTTATTATTCCTAGAAGCTTGTAGAAGTTTCGCGAAAACTACACGTCAGCGATAGTCTACAGATGCACAGGGAATGCAGTGTTACAGAACTCCCCTCTTGCACTTTGAGTTGACCTAAGCCCTTATTGTTCGTTTGTTCTTTGTTTTTTTTCTCCCTCTCTCTCGTTTGTATTTCTTGTGGTCATAAAGAAATGTGTGATACCCCTATCGGAACCACTAGATGAATCACCGGCCAAGACAGAGTTGTTACAAGAAGTTGATAAGTACTGGGGGCCGCGGGGGTTGTGTCACAAGTGTTATGAGCGCTTGATATTTGATTAAGTGGTTTATGGGGCATGGAGGATGCCTATGATTTCTTTTGCTCAACCAAGGAAATCAAAAGTGATGGATACTGTCATGTGCTAAAAGACTGTCAGCATGACCTTCTTTATTGAGATTGCACCCGAAATTTCTTTACCGGAGATTCTGTGTACTTCCTGTTCATGCACTGTCTTTTCGACAAATGTGCAAATATATTTTACAAGAATATACCTCTCAGCACCCATTACGCAATGTTAATTTCACATAGTTTGCGATTCTCAGCCAGCAAAAAAAGTGATGACTGATATCTGTTCAAACCTGGATTTGCCATTAATTTAATAACAGCCTCAAAACAAATATTTTTTCGAGATTAAAATAATTTTTGCAAGAAACCAATTTAAAATAAAACAGAGTTTACATTTATTGAAAAAAAATCTCAAATATCTTCCCTTATTTATTGAAAAACTAGTATATTTAGGGAAAGAATGAGAGAGAGAGCGGGGGGTGGGGAGGTAGGAAAGAATGTGAGAAAAAGTGAAAGAGAAGGAAATAATGAGAGAAAAAAAGAAGGTTTGAGAAAAAGTCGCATTATTTTTGTATATCAATGGATCGTTTGAATGGTCTCAACTTATATTAATAAAGATAGTTTAAAAAAAACGCATCCATTTATAAAAGCATCCTCTAAATCAGCTCAATACGACTAAATTTGTGATTTTTGTCTGTCTTGTGAAAATCAAATTTTCTATCAATGGCTTAGAATCCATAATGTGCTCTGCTGCTCAACAAACGTGCTCATTTTCTCCATGTATTTTTCAGGCTGACTCAGGAGAATTTGAATATATACAAAGAATCCAAAAAGATTTTATAGACTTTCCTTAATGCCATTTCTTTTTCTTTCTCTTTAAATCTTTTTTTTTTCTTTTTCAAATTATCACATTTTCAAATTTATGCATCTTGAAACGAGGAAAAGTGATAAAGAAAAACTATTCTTAATTTTAAGAATATATCTTTTTCTTTTACGTAATTGTCTTTACTGTATTTCTATTTTTTGTAGATTTATCAATGTGTCTGGAATTTTTCAGAAAAAAGATTTATATATATACTTCTTCAACTTATTTTTCAGGCCATCTGCGAAATTCTTCGCATAATTTCAAACCAACTTTTGCCAACTCTATAATTTTCCTGAGTGGAAGGGAAAAATAGATTTCAAAATGGCTTCAGTAAAGAACACATCAATTTAAAACAAGTTGAGGATTCTTTAATCGGATTTAAGTCCCTTCCTTTATCATTTGTCTCCCCGTAAAATGCTCAGTGGGGTAAGAGAATCTCTAGAGATAACGATAACATCCCTGTAAATAATGCTATAGCCGAAAAAGTCAATTAATTAACATTTTCGGAATCAGTGGCACAAGGAAGCTGAAATAAAATGTCCCCCTCCACATACCATGAACTTGTGTGCCGGTTATGTGACCGACAACAAAGCGTCAATAGCGAAGAGGTAGGAGAAACGGTCACACAAGGGAGTTGTAAAAAGGGTCACTCAGTTATTAACATTTAAATTTCGAAGATTAAAAATTTGACCATACCAGCAAATAGCATATGCTCAAACCAGAATTTGTTCAGGAAAATTAAACCCATAAAATTCTCAGGGATTTTGTAGTACAAACGGATCACTGAATACCGGCCAGATGACCAGACTTAATGTAAATTAAAAAAAAGAATGTGTCATGTAGTGGATTTTGCTCTTAGAGGGGCCCAAAGAGTGTAAATGAAAGAAAGAGAAAGGAAAACGAATATCGGAATTTTGTCTGGGAGCTGAAAAAGCTGTAGAATATTAAGTTATCGGAGATACCAGCGGTTTTTGGCGCGTAGGGAACAGTCCCTAAAAGTCTGAATAAGAGACTGGAGTCACAAATACGCATAGAATAACAAATGCAGGTTATGTAATGACTATGATGAATCGATTATTCACGTATTAAGCGAATATATTTAACGCGCCAAAGGAGTGCAAGACTAAGCACGACTGGCTAGGAAAGGTGATCCACTGAGAATTGTGCTGGAAATTGAAATATAACCTTACTACCAAATGGTAGAGGCACCAACAAGAAACCGTCCTAGAGAATGAGACTCATAAAATCTCTGAAATTTCAAGATACAAATAGATCACATAATCAAGGCCAGAAAACCAGAAATAGTCCCAATTAACAAAAGATAAATAAATAGATAGATAAATAAATTTAAAAAATTCAAAAAAGATAAATTTCTTGTTAATTAACAAGAAAAAATAACTTGGAATATTGTGGATTTTTCCATTCCAACATATCATGAACTGAAAAGTAAAGAAAACTAAAAGAGGGTCAATTACTTGGACCATGCTCGAGAACTGAAAAAACAGCGGATCATGAGGTCGACAGTGTCACCAATGGTTGTTGGAGTGCTTTGGACGATTTCCAAAGAGTTGAAAAAGGGACTGATGGAATTGAAAATCAGAGGAAGACTGAAGACCATTCAGACTACAGGATTGTTGGGATCGGTCAAACTATTGAGGAGAATCCAGGGGACCTAAGAATATTTGCAGTCAATCAGACTCCCATCAAAGACTACCAGCTAACGCTAATGTAAAAAGCTCGCAAGAAGTAGAATAACAATTAAAATACTTGGAAATATTGGAAGCGGACACCATCAAACAGGTGGAGATGAAAGAAAAAAATAGAAAAGACTATCTAAGGAGAACGTGGAAACTACGCGAAACTATGTTATATAGTAGAAATCTCGCCAAAGGGATAAACGCCTAAGATACTTGTCAAATACTCGGGATCATTTTTGAAGTGGACGAGGGAGGAAATTGCACAAATGTACCAAAGAACAACTTTACATTACAGAGATGACGTAGACAGATTGTATGTGTCAATAAAAGAAGGAGGAAGAGTACACACCAGCAAGAAAGATAACGTCGATGCATCGATACAAAGATTCGAAAACTACATTAAAAATGTAGAGGAAGACTAGAAACAGCGACTAGAAACACTACTGACAACACAAGCATCAATGAAATAAAAATTACCAGAAAACAAAAACAACGGTATGAACATTTCAAGCAACAAATAAGTGAAATTTCGCACGAGAAAACTTGAACATAGATGAGAAAGGGAAGCCTAAAGAGATGAACTGAATCTCTTCTGATAGCAGCATAGAATAACGCCATAAAGCATTTACTTAACATAGTCTTCATGGCGTTGTTCTGTGTTGTGTTTAAGACGTAACAAAATCGTTTTTATGGCCTTGTTCTGTTCTGTGTTCAAGATGCAACAAAATAGCCGATTTAGGTTACGTGGTGATAGAGATAAAACGATCAATCATATAATAAGCGAATGCAGTAAGTTAGTGCAAAAAACTATAAGACGGCTGGATAGGCAAGCTGATCCACTGGAAATTGCACAGGAAGTTTAAATTTGACCACCAAACGAACAAATGGTATATGGAATACCCAGAATCCGTACAGGAAAAGGAGACATGCAAACTTCTCTGGGATTTGGAGATACAAATGGATCACCGAATCTCGGACAGACAACCAGACCAATTGATAGTCAAAAAAAAAAAAAAGAAAAGGAAGAAAGCGAAACTGCCGAATAGAGGCCTTTGCTACTCCGGGTGACCACAGGGTAAAACTGAAAGGAAGGGAAAAGAAAGATAAGTACGTGAACCTAGCTTGAGAACTGAAAAAATCTATGGAACATGAATATGATAGTGATACCAATTGTAATTTGTGCGCTCGGTACAATCACTAAAGCGTTGATGAAAGGGCTGGAGAACTTGGAAATAAGAGGATGAATGGAGACCATCCGAATGACAGCATTATTAAGATCTGTCAGAATACTTGGAGTAATGGTGACTTGAGGAGACATGCTGTCACTCAAATACCAGATAGAAACCATTCGCTAACACTGGCGGGAAAACTTTCAAAAGAGTGAAATGAGAATAAATTGCGGTCAGACGACCAGACTTATAGTTAGTCAACAAAAAAGAAAAAAAATGAAAAAAAGAGAATCTAGCGAATAGTTAACTTTGCCATCCCGGCAGACCACAGAATAAAAATAAAAGAAATTAAAAAAAAAAAGATATTAGTATTGTTAGAGAGCTGAGGCAGCTATGGAACATGAAGGAGACGATAATACTAATTTTGATTGGTGCGCTCGGTACAGTGACCAAAATATTGATAAAGGGGCTGGCGGAGTTTGAAATAAAAGGCCAAGTAGAGACCATCCAACCTACAGCATTATTTAGATTGACCAGAAAACTAAGATAATTCTGGAGACTTGAGGGACTTGCTGTCACTCAACCTCCACTGGAAAACCACCAGCGTTAGCTGGTGTGAAAAACTCTTTAAGAGTAATAATAATATTGATAAGTTTTAAGTGTGTGTGTATACATTTAAAAAATCATATTGAGTAAAACAAAATAGAAATAAAAAATAGCATTTTATGTTAACTAAAATTTAATTTTTATATTCTGAATGCTCTTCTCCTCACTTCCGGTGCGAGATATACTTGTGTCCGTTAAGACAGGTCAACTTTTTTTCTTTTTCGGAGTTTCGGGAAGGCACGTCTTACTCATTTAAATTCGAAATGCATAAATATATATAACATAGCATATTTTCTCTCTGGATTATTGATAAATATAATGATAGAATATTGTTATGCAACAAAGCACAATCACCTCTTGGCAGTAAGAATAAAAGGCGCCAAAAGCATACATTCAAACTACACTTCATGACACATTTTGCATTGGTCTTACTGCCGATAAAAAAAGCAAACAAAAACGAATGCTTCTCTCAACCAGGTTGGGATCAATCAGGCTGAGATCGAAAACTCAGCCATTGGAACAAAATCCTTTTCTCACTTCAGCAGTTATCAGAATCAAAATGATCTCAATCCTGACATTCAAAAATATTCACTATAACCAATAAATAAATTTAAAAAAAAAACAAAAGAAAAATAGTCAAAAGAAGATTGTAAAAATGTATTATATGCGTTCTTTTATGTATTTAATATCCAATTAAGAAAAATGGAATTCAAGGAACCTACAAGATTTGGCGAGAAAGGGATCAAGATACATATACACATTTAGATCTCAATAAATGAGGGAATGAGAGATTTAACTTTAAAATCAACCCTTTAAGATAGTATCAAAGTTGCTGATACACCACAAAATGAAACTGTAGCGCTTGAAATGAACGAAGTTAATAATAAAACATAATAATACATTAAAACAATCAAGCAATTTTTGAATAAGAATTCCTGAAACAGAAAATGAATGCAATAAATCAGAGAATGGTCAACCTGAAATAGAATAATCAGCCTACACAGAAAATGAGATCAAATCGATGAAATAAAATAAATATAATTAGAGAACACGCTAAGTTAACGAATAAAAGAGAGAGACACTCTAAAATTTTCACAAATGACAAAAAAGACCTTTTATTCTGATAAAATTGGCAAACTATGGAATGAAAAATCTACTATAAGACTTTTAACCATGCCTTTCACTTTTAAATGAAATAATATACGCTACTTCTACATTAATAAGTCTAGTACCCATAATACATTCATAATATTATTTATAATCAATCCAAATGGAATTAAGGATAATAAAATAAATAGACTGAGAAGAAATATCCAAACTTGATGAAACGAGTAGGAGTGTCAAAATGAAAACTAGAAAACTAAGAAAAATTAAAAGAAATTATAAAATAACATGGCTGCACTACATGGACGCTAACAAAACGGCTGGAGAAGAAGCTAGACGGCAATTACACAAGAATGCTACGTGCAATCTTGAACAAGTCCTGGCGGCAACACCCCACAAGACACCAACAGTACGGCCACCTTCCAGCTACCAGCGCGATATGATGATGATGATGATGATGATGATGATGATGATGATGATGATGATGATGATGATAAAATAACATCAATCCAGATAATAAAAAAAGGCTAAAGCAAAAACCCAACAAAAGACTTAAACTATCTGAATGTATCTGCATGAAATATTCAAGACAACCAAAAATATTCTATCGAGAAATAGGAAAAGTGACAATAAATGTAAAGGAAACCCCACGAACTGAACTGAAATTGAATTCATTTCTGAGTAATATATGAAACCATATAAATCATATAATAATAAACAAGGTGGGTTTGAAACATAAAAGACACTTTGAAAAACAATGAACCACAAATGAGCAGAGATATTACAATAGAAGAGATCATAAATACATTCTAACACATATATAAATGCAATCACTTGAAAGAAACAAGATATGAAAATTTTGGCTTCGCACTTCAACACATCATCTAATGACAAAAATTATTTCAGAAATCATAAACGAACCGTTAAAATACAGAAGGATAACATTTAAAGAAATTAAACAACCCCCTCCACAAAAAAAGAAAATGCTGACCAATAACATATCTTCTTACAACATGTGAAATTATATCTCAGTTCCAAAGAAGTGAATAGTAAAATTTCTAGAATGTAAAGACTTCTTCCCTTTAGAACAAAAGAGATACAAAGGGAATCATATGGTAACAAAGATCAGCTCTTCATAAACAGGAGAATAAAAGGGAATTGTTGATCTAAACAGAAGAATCCAATTATTTATATATTTTGCTGCCTCTTTTTGGATTCATTGTAAAAACGCTTTAAATATCAGACTACGCGAATAGGTTCTAAAAATTGTAAACATTTTAAAGATATCACCTATTAAGATAACATTCCTAAAATATAGTATGGAAATTTGGCAAACTAATCTCATTATCCATTTGGTGATTTTTTCCAGTTACATTGATTGTACCTGCCTATGTTGATGAAAATTTCCGCAAAGTACTTTTTTTTGGATTTCATATAGGCTGGAATTGCCAGGTAACTTGCTAATGTATTTATTTGTCCCTTTCTTGGTCATAGACATGGCTCCCACAGTTACTGGCACGGTAGTAGTTTTAAGGTACCACATATTTTCAGGTTCTATTTCCTGGCCCTTACTTATTTTATTGTATGCTTTAACTTATATGCATCATTGTAGATCCCCTGTTCTCCTGTAGATCTTCAGTTAAGGACATCACATCTGACGAAATTATAAAGTTTATCGAGGAAACCATGAAAACTGGAGAGTGGAATTGACAGCAAAAGGAAAAAGTTTAGCTAAGGTAAAAATCCAATTAGGTATATTCCAGAGATATGCACTATCACCCTTACTATTTGTGAGAGCGATTATGCAATTCAATCACATACTTAGGAAATGCACGGTTGAATATAAACTTACTAAATCGAAAAAAAAATTTAACCACCTAATGTCCTTGTTGCCAAAAATGAAAAAAAAATTGGAGACCTTTATACAGGCAGTGAGGATATAATGTCAGGATATAGGGATAGAATGTGGCATAGAAAAATGTTCCATGTTAATAATTAAAGCTTCATGACTAGATGTATTTTACTTTTATGTCTAGGACACGACTATTTGGAGGGGCAATTTTTTCCCTTTGAGAGGGGAAACTGTCAGTATATTTTAAACCCCACTGACAGGACAACCAAATTAGACAATGGCCGAAACCTCGTAACTTTAATAACGAAGATAAGGACATTAGTCCTTGAGTATAAACTATATAATTGTGCCGAACTTTGTACATTTGTTTTGTGTGTGTCTTTCCAAGGATCTCAGCCAAGTGGAAAGCCCCTGGGAGTTTTGGCAAGGATACTGATTTGACTTTAGGCTATAGCATAGACAATTCAAAAGATATGGATCAGGCAAAGCAAAGCTTAGGGACTAAGAAGACTTCTTATGCAAGATCGCCCTCGAGGAGCACTGGCGGTAATTAGATAGCATTATCTAATTAATGGACATTTGTAATTCAACGGAGAAATAAGAACTTGATATGAAGGACAAAAATGTTTTTGATTTCATAAATGATGGGAGTAATTAGGTTAGATCTATGTTATTCAGATATGTTTGATTTTCAAGATTAATAGAAGACTTTTGCAATATAAAAAAAACGAAATCCTGTGTCCAAAGAATGGCTCTTAGAAACTAATCAGAAATTTTCTTAGGGTTTTAATGGTATTTTTACAAAATTCCCATTTTTATGTATTTATCTATGTGATGTTTTGTAATGCGAAATATAATACCCGAAGTGTATTGGTTAACGAGATAGCAGATTACTGTGAATAAAATCGATTGTCACAATTTGCTCCACATTATTTGCCTAGTTTCACAAAATTTCGTATATGGCTACTTCTATATTTTTCTTCCCCACTGTAGTAGAATGTAGCAAACTGATGTAGGGGTGAGAGATAAACGATATTCTACTGTCTAACTCAGGACTTTGGGTTAGAATCTGATTCCATTTCCAATGACAATTACCGTTACGCTAAGTGCAAATAAAAAGATTGAATATATTGCTGTTTAATTTAATTTATTTGATTTATTTTGATTGTTATTTGTTTATCTATCGACAATATATTTACTTCGATTTACTCAGCCACTTTAATCTTAGTCAGAGTACGCAGTTAGTTCGGTATGACCTAAAACGAAGTTATGAATAGAAAAATAAAGAAACCAAGGATTAAACAAACAAGTCACACATCTAATTATATACATAAATATAATCAGTGTAAATCATAAACTTTATATAAACACACACACACACACACACACACACACATATATATATATATATATATATATATATTGAAAAACAAGGTAATCCAAAGAGATGAATTTAATGTAAAAGAAAGTCAACGTTATAACGTTTCGGTTCTAATGAACCATTATCAAGACTTCGAAGGATGATATAGAATGACGTTAAATCACTGATAGATTTTTAATGAAATACAAAACAAGGAGGAAATATTATATATACAGGGAAAGGGGTAACAGTTTAGTCAATAAATCAGCGTTCATCTCTAAAATTATGTCTCGTGACAGTTAAAGACAATGATGCAGAGCAAATAGAATCACCAAGAGAAATAATGAATTGAAAGGAGAAAGAAGGAAGAAGGGATAGAAAAGAAAAGAAGAGAACGGATGAATGTGAGGAAAATGAAGTGAGAGGAAAAGCAAACAATTTAACAGATCATAAGTGAAACTAAATATTGTCAAATCAAAAATAAGACCTATGTCAATTTATGTCAATAAATTAAAAGTTCAAAAAGTAGAAAAACGGTAGTAGAGGGACAAAGGTAGATATAAGTTTTAAATGAATGTATCAAAAGTAAATAGATGAAATATTTACCGGAGAAAGGGAAAAGGAGAGAGAAATGAAAAGATCGAACTTGAGATATCTGCGTGAAAAAGGCAGTAAGCTAGAAATAAGTGTGTAAGGATTAATGGGGAAATTGTGAAAATATGTATGAAAATTAATTAAAGATGGAATGTTTTGTAGCTATTTACGATCAGTTTTCCCAAATAAGGTGCAATGGTGAAAAGACCTGTTCGATTATTAACATTTCGACAGTGAAATTGCCCCGACTTCAAAAATTTGTCTCAATTTTTTGTTGTGGATATGAGCTAACATAGTGGCTGCATTAAAATTAAAGTTGCGATGAGACCTAGAAATGTGTTGGGCAAGTGCATTATTAAGATTATCAACTCTAATATCTCTTCCGTGTTCGTACAAACGTTTATCAATGTTTCTCGATATATCCTATCTTAGCTTCTTTGCTCTCTCTTCTATTTCCGTATATTCGTCTGCCTCTCTCTTTTATTTCCTTTTCTCTTATTCTTCCGTTCTCTTCTTTTCTTTTCTATCCTTTCTTCCTACTGCTTTCTCCGTTTAATTCATTATTTCTCTTGATGATTCTACTTGTTCTACATCATTATCTTAAACGCTGATATATTGACTAAACGGGTCCTCCTTTCTCTCTTTAGAAAATATTTCTTTTACATTAAATTCTTCTATTTGGATTACCTACCTTGTTTTAAGATTTTCTCTCTATTTTCGGATTCATTTCCATCAATTACTTCCACACACACACACACACACACACACACTCTCTCTCTCTCACACACACACACACACACGCACACACACACACATATATATATATATATATATATATATATATATATATATATATATATATATAATAAACAAATAATTTTCATTTGCATTAATGCACAAAATGTTCTGCGTAAAAATAAGAACATTTTTTAATTCTCAGCTTCTTATGGTAAAAAATGAATTAAACCAATAGATATTTATCACAGCAATCCAACAGGCAATTAAGATTTTAATTAAAATAGTTTAAATACTTTCACTTATTATTCTAAATGTAAACTAAAAAAGAATGAAGAAAAAAACATAAAATAAAAGAACACTTTTCATTTGAATTACTTGGCGAAATCTTTGAGTTACTTTCATTTTCTTTCTAAGCTTACTCCTCTCACTCACTGGTGTTCCTAAAGTCCTTTTACTTCGATCAGGCATCGGGTACTTCTGCTAGTATATATATGTAAGCTTCTCTGTAAGTCCCTCCGTTTGTCTGGATTCGGGTTAGACAAAACTATTACTTTTCCAGCTTCAAACAAGTTTCTGAGTATAACTTGATAAATGTCGAAATTTTTCCCCCTGAGGTTAGCTCATTTAAGTATTTTACTTTAAAATCGCTTATTTAAAAAAATGGAAATAAAATTGGTTATTAGAAAAATAAGACTAAAAATGAATAACTATTTTATTACTTTTCTATTTTTAAGTAGCTTATTTTTTTAATAGACTTTTGGATTGTTGATAGCTTTTATAATTTTGCAACTAGTATTACTACTACTACTACTACTACTACTACTACTACTACTACTACTACTACAAATGCTGTTGCTGTTGTAGCTTCCACCTCCTCATCCACTGATTTAAACTCTTCCGGAAGTTGCTTTTGCAGTGTCCAACAGCACACTGAGTCGAAAAGCCATAAACTTCGCCTGAGTCCACCACATATCCGGCTCCCGGTAAATAGGATGAATTAGCCCAAAGCTTTTCAAACGTTTTTATTCAATGCACCACATATAATAATAGTATTGTCATTTTCATTCACCCTCAAATAAACAAACTGAATATCAAATTACTGTTCAATGGTAATTCAGTGAATAAACTTGTGAAAAGGGTTTTAGCTCGTGTTAAATCACAAATTATTGGTATCAAGTCCAGAATCAATGAAGATGACTCAACTTTGTCCAGCATTAAATCCTGAGTAGACAAGATACTCCTTGCTTGCAGGAAATATCGTATTAAATGACCTACTAGCCTATAGCAATAGAATAATCCTACAAATACAAACCATATCTAATTTACCAATGTTTAATACTTTCTACATGAGAAAAGAATCAATAAACTATCTATGCTAATTTTGAATTAATTTTAATGGAAAGGATGGGTTTGGTTGGCACTTAAAAGATCACAAATATTTGGTGGCAGGATTGTAAGCCTGAGTTGTAATTCACCGTGTTCAAAGTTTAAAGTGGTTCTCTGTTTGCACGTAACGAAACCCAGATTCCAACATATGCGATCTTGTAAAATGAGTAAATAATTGCCACCATGATTTTTCTTCTATCATAAAGGGATTATTAATAAATGCAAACTAATTCTCCCTCCCTTGACTCCTATACTTTTATTCACTCTGCCAAACTTTGTTTTTGCCCAGGAGACTAGGGACTACTTTGAGAAGATTTGGCCTAACGGAGAGACCAACAAAAATTGAATAGATCCACTAAAAGAGCTAAATAGACGAAAGTTTTCTCGCAAAAACAATTTCAAAATAGACATTGAAGAAGTAGTTACGTAATTCTTTTGTTTTTCCATATTAAACAAATTTGGATTAAGATGCTAAATTTATATTTACACTTATAATTTTCATGAAAGCACAGTGAAGACCTTTGGAGTATAGTGCAGCAAAATGATTCGACAAAAAACTTCAATTTAAACATGAAAAGTTTCCCACCACCGAACTAAATTGTTATGATTTATTACGGGGACTATGCTTTCATATCTACATCATCTTTATTGTCATCATCAAAGCGTGGCGATAGCATATATCTCCCTTGTTTATCGTTCATCATACATCCCTATCAGTCATTGCTCCTGGCAAGTTATCTAGACAGTTTCCACTGCCTATACAGAATTGATAAATGTGTGACGGTTACTGTATCTTTCTTCCGAGGTTACATTATCCTGGAATGTCGGGGAGAATGTCCACCACCCAAGCTCTAAATATTCTCCGTAACTAGTTATATTTTATTGATAGCTTTGAAAGCCCATATAACTAGTTAAGTATAAAGCTTGCGTATAGGTTTAATTTTTTGAGATACGGACGAATGAGGATGAGTCGAGGGTCGAGAGGGCGACGTGATATAAATGAACACGTAGAGAGTTCCGAACTGGACAAACAATATGACGCATAGTTATTTTTCTTCTTTCCTTTATATATATATCTTTCTTACATATTTTATTTTAAAGAAAGCACAATTATAACCCCCCCCCAGAAAGCAAAACAAATACAAAAAAAAAGAATACAGAAATGTGGAGGGCAAGTCGTTTCCAGTAGTATTTGACTATGTCCTTCCAATAAGCCAAAGTTCTCCTTTTTTTTCTTGCTCCCTTTACAATTAAAGGGAGGGAACTTACTCGTTCTTTCCAATATTTGTTTACTTATTATTATTTTTTTTTTTCTGTTAGCGAAGAACAAAAGTCTCTCCTTTTCGTCTTTAAAGTGAATATACAAATTTAAACAAATATGTTTTCCGCCGAAACTGGCTGCTAATGAACAACTGCAAAAATGTTTCTTTGGATAGTTTTGACACGGACCTTTATTTAGGTTACGTATATTATTTGTAATAAAATTTTTGACTAACCTTTTTCTTTCCTTTCTTTTGTTATTTTTTTTAAATATTCGTTAATTTCTTATTAACGAGTCGCAAGGCACCATTTTTTTGGGTTTTTTTTCTTTTACGTTGAGCCTCAGTTTCCTTCTCAACGAAGTTGACGGCTTCTATTAGGCCATTCTGTTACTAGAATTCCCCCTTTCACCGGACCACGTGAAAAGGCGACCTTTCTTTTCCTTGGCGAAGCTTGGAACTGACTTTTTGGCTTTCGTTCTTTTTGGCGGTAAAACGTCCTCTCTGCCTCGACCAATCGCATGTCTTTTCCCTATCTGGGTCAAGACCTTTGCCCCTTCTCGGCTGGTCCTTGACTGTTGCTAGGGCTCGAAGACCCGCCAATCGCCTGCCCCACTTCCGGTCCTCATAGTAGTCTTTGGTTTCCTGCATTTTAACCTTAACGTGGCTGATGGCCGTAACAAATGTCTTTACTGATTGGTCAATACGAGTGTGTCCATGTATAGGAGTCCATAGAAAAACGTCGTCCTTTCTTTTTGCTAGTCTTACTTGAATGGTTGGCGAGACGGAAAGTTAATGGTCGAACAGTTGTTGTTTTGTAAGGTTATCTTTCAAGATTGGTGCAAAACAGCACGCAGTATTTTTGAGTTTATATAAAAGCTTTTTCACTTGGCATTTTGTTAGAGTTAAAGCGGGGCAGCTATACAGTAACACTGATTCGGTTACAGCGGGAAAAAATTCCCGCTTATATATATATATATATATACATATATATATATTATTCGGAAGGCGTATCCAGAAATAAAATCAGGTACGAAGTGGTCGGCCGTTAAGACCACTCGGGAGGCGGAATGCAGCCTACGAATCAAAGACATCATAGGCGTCACTCAAATCAATCAAGCTGGGCTGGGTAGCACGAGCAAAAAGCTATTCTCCAAAGCGGGCCCAAAAGAAAAAAGAGACATGATGAGCGAAGAAGTCAGGATGTTTGAGGAAAAGCAAAGAAACGCCGGTGCTGTTACTCAGGCCAAACAATGTGCTTGGACAAAATGGAATGATATTGAACCAATTAAATTATCGTGGAAATCCTTAATTGCAATGGAACCACTGGCAATATCATTCCTTCTTCGCTCTACTTGAGATCTCTTACCAAATACGACCAACCTAAAATTATGGGGATATACCAATTTGTACATGTGCTTGTCGTGTAAAAGTGATCGGGGTACTTTGAGCCACGTACTATCTGCATGTCCACAATCGCTTCAGATGTACACATGGCGACATAACAAGGTATTAGAAGTGATAATAGAATTGTTAAGAGTACAATGTGAGACAGCAAACCAGCAATCTACAACAACCAAGGAACTCATAAATCAGTTTCTCAAGGAAGGTGAATGTCCTGTGAGGAAACAAAAAATCCTAATATGAAGCTACTAAACGGAGCTAGTGACTGGAAAGTTTCAGTAGATCTCAAGACATCTCTACAATTTCCAGTTCATATTATTCAAAGAGAAAAGTGGCCGGACATTGTAGCATGAGTGCCCTCCTCATAGAATTGACTGTCCCCTGGGCACAAAACCGGGAGGAAGCACACGAGTGGAAGAAAAACCGCTACGAGACACTGCGTACTGACTTCATGGAAAAGGGTTGGATATGCAATATGATTCCTATTGAGGTTGGTTGTCGTGGTTTTATAGGACACTCAGTGATTTCGTTTCTTTCAAAAATAGGAATCACTAGCCGCAGTTTGAAAGTTGCCTCAAATCGTCTTCAGACCGCAGCGCAATATGCATCAAGTTAGATTTGGTTGAAAGCGAGTTTTCAGCATGAAGGAAATACACGCGGAACGACCTTTTACGTGTGATTACGTAAGAAACGGTTACCGTAAACGCGTAATAACATCAACCGCCGAAAGTAAACGTGTATTTTTTTAAATCACTAACTGCACACTAAAAATGAAGATTAACGTCCAATGTAGTCTCTGCTCTTAATTGATCTGGCGTATATATATATATATATATATATAATTCTCTTAATACCCTGTCCGGTAGCAAAAGCTGCTTGGTAGCACCAGGAGTGGCAGTGCCGTCTTGAGCTACTGAAACTGAGTTATCACCCCTGGTTGGCGGCTGATGAGGACATGGTATCGCACGTGCTTTCACACGTTGTATGATGAAAAAATTAATATATATATATATATATATATATATATATATAGAGAGAGAGATAAGAGATGAAAAACAATGTACGCAATGAGCACAATCATTTTAGAATGTTGTATAAAAAGTGCTTGTATACTAGCCAGAACAGTTGTAGAAAAACAAAAATGAATCTATTTTCACTTTCTTTTGATTATTTTGTTTCTAACGGTCATATTTTGGGCGGGGGACGAGAGAGAAAAACAGAACTTCTGTTTCAGGATCTTACCATTTTACTTTCAAAACACATGGACTTATTTGTAATTGAATGGATCAAAGGCCAGTTTACGATTACTTTAGTATATATATATATATATATATATATATATATATATAAATGTTTGCAGTAGGTCCAAGCAAAGAATAAAGATATATTTTAAAATAGGTAGGTCCATGAAGAGATTTGTATTTTCTTGAATTTATTTATTTTGTTCTTACATACGTGTGATAGATGTGCATGTTTCCAGCTTGTTGCTTTCATCAGAGAACACATGTGGCACAAACCCTTGTTAATGGTGTACTCAATGAGACTTGATGTCCTTGTATTAAGTGCTTGTGTTGACCCTATGTATATTAATTTGTATTCGCTTCATTCAATTATGAACAAAAGCACTTAATACAAGGACATCACTACACAAGAGTAATATCAAAATAGAAGAAAATAGAAAATTAAATGTTTCGAAACACCTATACCAATGTAGCAGTGGTAAATTAAAAATTATGCCAATTTATCAAACCATCGACTACATGCTACTTCAAATAAAGGAAGTAGTGTTATAGATAAATTTAAACCAAAGTTAAATAAAACATGAATCGTACACACACGCAAACGGAAAGAAACACACACACACACACACACACACACACACACACACACACACACACACACACACACACACACACATATATATATATATATATATATATACAAAAAACATAAGTAATTAAAAACCATCCAAACTACAAACACGAGTAAATTAAAATCTCATTGAATACCCATTAATTAGACCTTATGCCTGACATATTCTCAGACAAAAGCGTCCAGTTGAAAACGCACACACACACACACACACACACACACACACACATATATATACACACACAAATAGACATGTGTATACATATGCACAAAAAAGGGTAAGCGCTACCTGTAAATTTAAAACCACCTAGCCCCTTATACAAAAAATCCCCCAGACCCACACTCACACACACACGGTGAAGAAAAGTAACTGCTTGTGAAACTCCAAACCACTTCAACACGCGCACACACAGACACACCCACAACGATAAACATACCAAATATCAAAGAGGGGTAAGTAGAATAAAGTAAACACACTCTAAGAAAAAGGGAGAATAACCTTTATATAAAACCCGTCAAAACCGACTTAAAATAATTCAAACTGTAAACAAGAGTGAGTTCAAGTCTCATTGAGTATCCCATTAACAAGGCCTATGTTCTCTGATGATAGCAACAAGCAGGAAACATATATATATATCACGTATGTAAGAACAAAATAAATGAATAAATAAAAATACAAATCTGTTCGTGGACCTACCTATCTTAATATATATATATATATATATATATATATATATATATATATATATATATATATATATATATATAAGAATAGCACAGACACTGAGTTTCTCGTTTATGCGAGCATCTGACCCAGTGCTCCCAGTCTGATGATCACGTAAACGAGAAAGGGACCGTCAACAAGAGCCGTTGACTCTGTGCTTTTGTTATCCAAATTTATTCTAAATATGCTTTATCGCCAATATGTGCATCCTTTATTTTTAAATATAGAAAACCGCATTATGGATTTACATACACACACTCACACACATACTCACACACACATATATATTTGTCATGTTTCTGTATAACGTCAATTTTATTATATTTATGGCTGCTTTCTCGAAACACATAATCAGGTAACAACTGCTAACATATTTCAATCTCCAAAATACTGTGAATGATATAAAAAATTATTCTATCATAAAATCCTTTAAATTAGGTAAAATAACATAGAATATTTTCTCTAGGGGATCCAACTTTACGAATTGTAAGCCCAGTGGATATTAAGATAGTCTAACATTACATCTAGAGTTGCTAATACGAATTATTTCCGATATGTCTCCGTTGAATCTACCCTGGAGCATCCAATTGAAAAATATTCAAGTAGGATCAAATTTTGATTAACAATAAAGAATGAGGATACTTTCTTGAAGGCTAATAGGTCTTTTTCCTAAAGAATCAAGTCAAGCGTAATGGAAAGCTATTGTTTATCATTGAAGTTTAATCTGACGCTAAAAATTTGCCTGAATTAGAGAAATAAATAATGCTACTCTGTGATTCTTAACATGAATACAAATCTATCTATCTATCTATCTATCTATCTATCTATCTATCTATCTATCTAAGTTCATAGGTAGATTTCAGTTTGCTCATATGTAGGTATGTATGTATTTGTGTATGTATTGACGGATAGATAGATAAATAGATAAAGGAACTTCGAGTATGCACAAAGTATTCGCATCAATTAACAATATATATAATGTTAATTTATATATGTGCATGTGCGTGTATGTGTATGTGTGTATGTGTGTGTGAGTGTGTAAAGGAAAAGGTCGAGATACACATATAAAAAGGCATACACAAGGAGCGTGTGAGAGGGGGGAGAGACTCATCTAATAAACCATAACAACTACAATGAGCTCAATCATCATTAAATGATCTCTTTCATATTTATCAATAAACACGTAAAAATCGAACATTTTAAAATGATAATCTAAAATCTGAATATAAGAAAAAATGGTAATAATTTTTGGAAGTTAAACAATTAGAGGTTTTAAGGAATTATTGATATTTATAGACTGGAATCCTATCTAATGCTGAAGACATTTTTTGGACTCATGATATTGAATCTTAGTGAGTGGGGTTGACTCAGCACACTGCCTTTCTTCACAATGAAAAGCTTTAGGCACATTGATCATGTGGTTTTTCCAAGTTGACGTCATGCAACCACTATACTCGAATTCATGAAACCGTATCAAGAAAACGGCAAATCATTTGAGCATTATACTTACAGTGCTCTCACGTAGTAGTTTCAAATGATAACTAGTTTAGTGAGATTTTTGTTCGTGCTGAATGTCATTTTTTATCATCTAAATTCTTGAGACAACTTTGATTGCTCTGAAATTCTAATGTGACCCCTTGATCTGTCTACAATAGAAAGAACAATACTATCATGGACCTCCCGTTACAATGTTAGTTATTTAACTGGGTTACAAAATAGATAATTAGTCAAAATGAATGATACATTTACGAACGGATAAATTATGCGAATGTATATTTAGTATGAATTTATTTATATTAGTTTTTTTTATCATCATGAACTGATTTTCTTGTTGCCGGGAAAAACAAAGTATTTTTTATCTATTTCGGCTGGTCACAAAATAGTCTCTAGTTCACACATCCTCTTTTAAATATAATCTTAAATTTTGCTTTTTTCTGAATGTAAAATGCAATTTATGAAAAGAGTTTACATTCAAATAATTTGATATAATTGACTATAGCGATTTTCTATCATAGTATTGCTTATTTTGAAGCAAATTATTGATGTTAGATAGGAATACATGCAACTATAAAACTTAGGGAGAAAGAGAGATTATTATTTATTAGGATTGGTTTGGCTTGGTTTCTTTGGTTAATGGCATGTCATCTGTCGTGATGTTGAAGCCTTACTTATAAAAGAACAACAATGATACCATTTAACTTTTAGCTGGGAGGATAAAAGGGTACATACCTTTCCAAAAAGGAACATAATAGCGTGACTTGAGTTCCAACTCCCTTATTTCAAGGCTGCATTTCAGTACTTTAGTCCTCATACCATTAAAAAGGAATTGTTGCTTGACACCTTGTAACTGAATAAACTATTTGTGTTAGATTAGAATACTTGATCCCATATCCATCTCTTTCTCTCTCTATTTCCATATATATATACATATATATATATATAAAGAGAGAGAGAGAGAGAGAGAGAGAGAGAGAGAGAGAGAGAGAGAAAGAGAAAAGAAAGAGATTATTACTCTTTTTATTCGATTTTATCGTGTTTTTTTTAATCACTTTGCCCGATATATTCATTATAATTATTTGGTGATTAGTTTGTATCTGAAAATGCTAGATAATGTTATACGTCTTATTTTCTCGGAAAGATTTGTCATCATGTTGAAATATTAACTTTGTTCATACTTGTTAGTGAATAGCCCTGTTGGGAAGCATTAAAGTACGCAGACTGTATCCCTTGCAAAAGGGCAAGAACCCTGAAAATGGGTTGTCATGGGTAGGATATTAAAATGCGCCTGAAACTCACGGAAATGTTGAGTAGCTCCATGGTTCATTTTAACCCGGAATGCTACGACTTGCTATGATGTGGATTTTTATCATATCAATTTGATCCACATCATAGTTGAAGCCTTCCTAAGATGTGGATCAAATTGATATGATAAAAAATTTCGTATTCGATAGGACAATGTGCAATCCTACCTAAAAATCAAAATGAATGCGCAATGAACGCGATTCCCTAAACTTTAATTATAAAATAACCCTACTCGCGTTGACAAGTTGTTAGAATCAATGAATCAATCATCAAAAATCCTGTGGGGATCACCTTTCTTACCAAAACATGCCTTCTTTTCCACAAGAATCGTTTAATTCTTTATAGATTTTAACATACAGATGCATTTTAATCGAAATAAGCAATTTTCGCAAAACTTTTGTATGTCATCAAAAAAAAGCTGACAGCTCTTACATACGAGGATCATTAAATAAGTTTTCAGACTTTTTTCGTATGGACACTTTTATTGATAGTACACATATGAAACTCTAGTCCCCATCGAAGTATTCTTTTCCGGCTGCAATACACTTGTTGTACTGTTCCAACAACTTCTTGAAGGCTCCATGGAAGTCCTCTTGTATGAGCGTGTCCATGACCTTCGTCACAGCCTCTTTCATCGCCTCAATTGTCTCATAACGACAGCCTCTGAGCTTAGGGAATAAGCAAAAGTCACAGAAAGCAAGGTCTGGACTATAGAGAGGCTGAGGAACTGTCTTGATACCCATCTTGGTCAAATAGTCTGTGAGAAGGATAGAGTTGTGGACTGGTGGAAATGCCACTGAGCCGATTTGAAGAGTGCTGCCCTCTTCCGACCGAATCTCTTCCAGAACTCCCATAAAACCTCAACATAGTAACTCTAACCCTAACTCTTTGGCCAATCAACTCTGGTGTATTGACTTCCTTACTCCTCCCACACCTCTCATCATCCCTCATAGAATCCCTGCCTTCCTTGAATCTCTTATGCCACTCAAAAACTGATGCTCGATTCATGCAAGATGGTCAAAAAGCAGTCTGAAGCATTCCATTCGTTTCTGTGGCTTTTTTCCGAAGTTTAAAACAGAATTTTATTGCATATCGTTCTTCCTCACGTCCAGATTGCGTTTTGAAATTCACCAGCCGTGACAATCAAGCTTTAGTAGGGTGTATTCCAATTGCTGCTGTAGCTTTTCATTTAAACGTGAAATCATAAAAATTGGTCAGTCATCTCATAAAATGTATTGCAATAACATAGTGAATTTTCAAGAGTCTACGACAATTTTGAAATCCTGTACAAAAAATCTGGAAACTTAATGAAGGCACCACGTAATATAGAGCGTATAAACAAGAATGTTATATACATATTGAATTTCTCGTGCGATTTTTAAAAGTAAATGCGGATAAGATATTTTCCTGTGAATCGCTGACTTAAATGAATAACAGCTCTTACAATAAGGTACAGGCAAATGGATTGAGAGTAACAGTCTTATATTTCCCTACGGATATGATTGGTTGAGAATGGAAAAAAGAACTTGAAAGGGGATATGTATGGAAGGTTAAAGGAATTGAGTGTGTAAAAGAAGCAAAGGGAATAAATAAGTGGGGAGGACAGAGGGCAAAAACGCAACCAAAATGTAAAATAACCACTGGGAAAATGGTTGTAGTAATCTTGATTTGCTTTATTCTGCAATCAAACACGAATACTAGAAATATCCACACCTGGTCTCAAGCCACTTGGCTGTTTTTATATCATAGGAAGGGTTAACTTATGTCTGGTTCTGGAAGCCCCCCATGATCTAATGGGGATTCGTTTTACTTCACAAAACCAAGAGAAAAAGCTGGAGACCAAATCTATCATTTCGAGCGAAGAAGTTAGGAGAAACAAGAAAGAAAATAAAAGCGTTAGGTTAAAGAGATAAAGGCTAATAGTTAATAGAAGAAAATTAACCGTAATTTGGGAAAGGAAATTTGGTGAAGAAAGGTAAACCAGATTATGTTGGAAAACGAGAATGATAAAGCAGAAACGACTGAAAATTCTAGTTATTTAAGATTGGTTAATATTAGAGGAGGAAAAAATGCCAAAAAACTTGTATTTCCAACGTTTAATTGAAACCCTTTTTTTTATATAATTCGCACTTTTTTTTATTTGACTTTATGATTAATCATTTGTTTTCAGAGTTATATGGTATTAACTATTCCAATATAAAATGAATAATCTATACACTATTGTATGATTTAAAATTCCATTTTAATTCCATTTTAGAATAATTCTTTGCCCATAGAAGAAAGTGAAATTTATCCTAAGCAAAGAAATAAAGAACACATTAGAATATTGGCTTGGTTTGCTTTAACTTATTTAACAGCATATCAACCCTTGATGAGTTATGTAATGTTTAATTATCATCGTAACCATTTATATTTTCAACGTTCCACAGCAATAAATCTTTAAAATTGTCCCTCATCTAATAAAAATACCTTCCATAAAAATGATTTCACGCAACTTTCCCAATTTAACAATAATCACTTGTTTGCACACCATTTTATTCCTATCTTTTAACCGGCCCATTCTCCAAATGGGTAGAGTGTTCGTCAATAGCCCAGGAAACTAGAGTTCCATCCCTGGTCGAATCATAGCAAAGGCTCAAAAATGGTTCTTGGCACTTGCTTACTTAACACTCAGCATTATAAGGCACGTATCAAGAGTAAAGTGGATCAATCCAGGGTAAGAAGTCGTTCACCCCGTACACCTCAGTGTAGAAGCTATTGAAAAGATAGTCTTCAAGTGGCTCTCAACAACATTCGTCAAATTTACTAACTCTTATATTCCTATCTAATACCAGTAAGTTGTAGTTGTTGTTGGCGACCTTAGTCGAGAGTGACCCGAAGGCTCCCTTTTCGATAGCTACAGCACGGAGGTGTAGGGGAGGGTGCTACTCCTTTCCCTGGATTGCTCCCCTGATCCTAACCTTATAATGTTGAGTGTTAAGCAAGGCAGTATCAAGTACCATTTTTAAGTCTTTGGTATGACTCGATCTGGGATTGAACCCAGGTCTCCCGGGCCATTGGCGAACACTCTAACCATTACGCCAATGTCCGGTTACAATACCAGTAAGTAGTAAGCAATTATATCGTTTCGAGTACTTAGCAATGTTAATCCTTACTAAACAATTATAGTTTCAAGTAACTAGTCTTAATACAAATAATGTTCTTACTGTTACTGCTTTTTAAGTATGCTATTCTTACATTGATAATTCTATTAAATAATATCAATTTGTTTCTACAAAGTTATAAGCTATCAAGTATTTTTATCTAACACCAATAATTAATAAGCAATTATATGATTTAAAGTAACATCAGTTTCCTTGTTCTTGTTCCTCTTTTGTCTATTAAAAGAATGGTTCAGAATAACTTACAAAGGGCACTGCCCAGCTATTCTCTTGAAATTTCTGCTGCAGTTTGATTTGGAGAAGTTTTCTTGTTTTTCTGAGGCTTTCCTTTCTTTTTCTTTCATCTCCGTTGACTTGATGGCGTTCGCTTCCAACATTCTCAAGTACTTTTATTTTCCCTTCTCTCCAAGTGTTCTGAACCTTTCCTCTTTGGACAGCTCAGCTCTTTGTATTGTTTCTCTTTTTTCACTTTTTTCTCTCTTCGTTATAAGCAAGGCATATCTTTTAAATGCAAATTCCATTCCTATAGCTTAGCTGTAGATTCTTATAGTTTGTATAAGAGTTTCTGGCTCTTTTTTATTCTTCATATCATCTACGTATATGAGATGGTTTAACTTTTCTTAGAGCTTTGTAAATTTGTACCATCTTGCTATTATCTCCATTCTAAATTATTGTTATTAGAAGTAGTATTATTAGTAAGCTTAGTACCACACAATAATATGATTGCTTACTTTAAGTGTTCACTATGTAATGGATCTGGAACTTAAAGTTCGGAAGAGAAACTAACCAAAAGTCTAACCGGAATCAAGGCTAATATTCAAACAGATCTATTTGAAATTTGTAAAATGATTTTAAACTACATTTATTTTTTGGCTCAAAAACATTTATATTAGAAGTTTTAAGTATCTAATCTGTCATTCTGCTTTAGATAAAAGGCATAAGATCAATAACAAATCATCATGATATCTCTCTAAATCAAATAATATGTTCCTTAAATATTATTCATATGTTCTACCAAACTGACGTCCTTAGTCAGTTGCATTTTAATATTGTATTAATAGGAAAATTTACATCAATATATATATATATATATACAAGAATATTCAACACTCAAGGTAAAGTTTTCCTAAGGAGTTAGCAATAAAAACCACCGTTTATACTTGTAAATTTTTCAAGGTAATCAATTAGAATAGATTCGTTAATGTTCCCAAAGCCTGTCAGCATAACCTTCTTTACTGATCACAATGCCTGGAACTTTTCCTTTACCAGAGAGTCAGTATATTTCTACTCCATGGAGTCTTTTCAACCCAGGCTGGTGGTAACAAGCCAATGTTTGGCCCATTTACAAATATTTTTTTAACTAAAATGTACTTCGAACGCGTCGTATATTCTTCTGTAAACTTCACATAGTCTGAACTTCTCAACCATCCAAAATTTGATGACAGATATGTGTTCAAGCTTGGAGCACTCTGTTTGATTTGTTATCATTTTGAATGCCCGCAAAACAAATATTTATTCAAATTAAAATAATTTCTGTTATTAAAGAATTCCAAATAATGCAGATTTTATGGAAAAAAATTCGGAAAAAATATTTATTTGATTTTAAAGAATCATTTTATATATCAAATGAACCTCCTATATATATATATATATATATATATATATATATATATATATATATATATATATATATATATATTGTTAAACCGTTGTAAATCAGTATAATACAGCGCTCTATACAAAAAATGTCTTAATAATATGACAATATCTGAACAATATAATAAAATAATATCAAGTAAAAACTCACATGATCGATATTCCTATGAGCCTGTTTTGCTATGTCTGATGTTCGTTGTATTCGACTAAATGAAATCTTTGATCATGATTATTGTTTACAGTATTTATAATCTTTGGTAAAAATCGAGAGTGAAATACAAAAAGTATATTTTAAGAGATAACCATTCTCTGATGTTATGTTAACATGTTTATTTAATCCACAGGCTCTTCAGCTTTACGAGTTCTCCTCATAACAAAAAAAAAAAAAAAGAAAGAAAAAGAAAAAATTATGTAGTACTAATACAAATATATTCTCTGCCGTAAGTTTTAGTGAATTCATTATACCTCTGAACATCACTATCTCTTATATCAGATGCAGTGAACATATCTCTTTTTGTTTTTGCGCCTCTTTTTTCTACGCTTAATGTTACATTAGGACCTTGCAATCCACATTTACCGTAGGCCGAGGCTTAGAGCGTAGGCCGAGGTTCTTCATGAGGCCAGGTTTATGAGAAGGAGGGGAAGAAAAATACCTTTTACAGGCCTATCAACGGTACGCACTCTATATTGTATCAACTATGTGACACCACTTTTATGTAATGTTACAAATGTTATTATTACTGTCCTTGAAGCTGACTCGTTGACAAGAAGAATTAGATTCTTTTGGTATATCCCTTTTGCGTTCCTCATAACCCTCAATTGTTACACCCAAGATGTATTTTCAATTCATAAAAAAGTTACACTGAGCTAAGTCTGATGAGTATGGAGTTACACTTGCATAATTCTGTTGTTGACATCAAACTCATTAAGGTCCCATCTATGGATCAAGTATATCTGTTTCAGATAATATATAAAAGGATTAATCTACTGATTAATATACTAGCTCTTAAAACATTTATATTACAACTAAGTATGTTTTGCCTATTTAAGATGATTGTGAAGATTCATTTTTCTATTTGATATAATTATAGAATATACTTAGGTGAGTCAAAAGTTACGTGAGGCACATTTCGGTAATAATGTTTTTACCGAAGTCTTAAAGGTAACGAACGACACTGGACATAAAAATGTCCAGTTCACCTCATACTCTACAAGTGCTATTCACCGGATTTGTGTCTATGACTTTGAGCACGGCCTCGGAATCCACGGTTTAAAGCCTACCTGAGCTTGTCTGATCGTTAGCTTGAGTGAAATTTCTTAAATCATTTGGTCTCTCTATTATTATCAACTATACTTCACTTTTCACAGAACAAATATTTTTGGTTGCTTCTGCTGAGTATTGGTCCACTTCAAACTCCTAAAGCATTAGTTCTTGAGTTAGACTACGTTTTACTTTCATCTGTAAGGCTTTCAAATAACCCACGTTGTAAAGCAACTAATAACATGTCAGCGTAACAACTACTACAATGCTAACAACCACAGCTGGTACTTAAAACGGATTGAATTGCTTCCATCACTTTTAATTAATAACTTTGTCCAAATCTAACTAATATATACTTAAAAGAAATAGATAACCTTATAAACCTTTTAAAAATTTTTGAGACAGCTTTTTGAAAGACATTTTTGGGATATCAGGTTCTAAAATGAATGTCTATAATTTCACTTGTTTATTTTTTATATGAATTATCATAAAACCAGTAAGCAATTATAATCAATTTTTCTTTTACTTAATCATCCATGAAATCCATTTCATATTTAATACAATTATTCAAATGGACGTTTTATTTAGCACACATTTTTTTAAGAATTAGAAAATAAATGATAGTCATTTAATTTAATTGTTGTGTGTGTATCCATTAATTCTATTTTCTGTGCGAGTTCTTTTTACCCAAGTTTCAACTGAAGTCTCTGTGACAGACTCGTGGACTTTTCTTCGTATTCCAGCTGATTTCAAAAGTGTCGTCATTTAGATGGTCTCGATCCTTCCCTTGATTTTCCGTTCACCTAATTTATTTTTCCGGCATTTTGGAAGCGTTCCAAACCCAATGGCAGTGAAAGGACACATTTCATGATTTAAAGAGCCACATGTAGCTTTAAAATAGTATATATATATGTATATATATATATATGTGTGTGTGTGTGTGTGTGTGTGTGTGTGTGTGTGTGTGTGTGTGTGCCCGCATGTAAATCAAATTCTACGTACTTGGATATATTTAAAATGAGTCAGATTGTTTTACATCTAATTTGTGTGCTGTTCTTTGTCAGTAGTCGACCATGTCACGCGCTCCTACCGACCCGTTACAATTCACGGCCTTGTAACAAAGAAGATCGAAAAGTCTACAGAACTTTAGCTCTGACTCTTCCACGGCAGGTTTATTCTTCACCACATTTGCCAGCGATTTTTGTCCCAGAGGAAAATGCTGGCGGCAAATCTGGTTTATGTCTCAAACTTTCTTCTGTTCATTTTCGTTGTTTTTTAAATTTTATTTTCTTTTTCTTTTCTATCTAGTCTTAATATTTGGGTGTTCGACTTTGATATTTTCTTCTTCTTTTATATTAATCAGTAAATACAACCGCTCCCTATTCATAGTAGATCTATTTTCTTTGTTAATTTTAGTGTTACTGTTTAGTCTTTATTTTATTCGTAAATCATTTGTCTTTTCCCTTTGGATTTTTATTTTGTTTTTCCATCTTAAGTTATTTTTATTAAATTTGTCTTCGTTTCCTTTTCTTTGTTTCTTAGTTTGTTTGTTTTTTCTTTCTTTTTGAACTATGTTCTTTCTTTCTTTCTTTCTTTCTTTCTTTCTTTCTTTCACAACTATATCCTCTTTCTTTATTCCTTTTTAAAATATGTCTTCTTTCTTTCTTTCTTTCTTTCTTTCTTTCTTTCTTAAATAAATACTTTTTCCGGTATAGTCTTCTAAATCACCTTTTTTTCAAATCAGTTTTCAATCGTAAAAAATTAATGTCTTTTTGTTATTATTTTATTTTCATGCTTTTACTCTCAACACTTTCTTTTATGTAAATCTTCGTTTCTCTCTCTCTCTCTCTGTCTCTCTCTCTCTCTGTCTCTCTGTCTCTCTCTCTGTCTCTCTCTCTCGCTCTTTCTTTCTTTGAGGGTAGAGGGGTTATTGCCTACCCTGTTACTCCTTTCTTTTCTTATTTTTTGTCTGCTCACCTTTTCCCTTCATTTTTGCTTTCTTCTTTTTCCGATCCCATTTTCTTTCCTCGCCCATCACCACAATCTTGGCAAGTTTCTTAGCAAAGTTCCCCGCTTCCATTTTATTAACTAAGGACGAAGTACTGGAAACTATCCGTTTTTTGGCCGCCATGTGATACCAACTTATTCTTCCGTACATTGTTTCTTCACAATACATATCGAAGCTTTTTTTCTCTCGCTTTGATTATATTACTGTCAGTTACTTTGTTGATAAGGTTGCAGTTCTCTGGTGGCAGTAGCAGCCGACATTCATTGGAATGGCGGTAGTCGATATACTCAGTAGAGACGCTGGATCAAATGGTTCTATTGTTCTTATCTTGTTTCTATGATTAGGAAAACAATTTTACCGCCCAGTCGACGCCATAGCAGAACCCACCATCCATCATAAGGAAAAGAAAGAAAGAAAGAAAGAAAGAACGAAATCAATAACTTATAATTTCAACAACATATACAGAGTAAAAAATATAAATCTATACATGTTTGCGTGTGTGAGTATATATAGGAATATATATATATATATATGTGTGTGGGTGTGTGTGGGTGTGTGTGTATTTTTTAACTGCGTGCGTGTGTTCGCTTTTCTTAACTGAATTTTGAATCTTATTTCGAACTGCTATGGCTACACGTAACGAATACGCAACCGCCTCAGCCCCAAAAGTAAATTCAAAATATCTATACGTATATGAGTTTACCTAATTATTGGTTTGTATTAGAAATGTCTTCCTTCCTAATTAACCGCTTGATCATGGAATAACTCTCAATGAGATCCTATAAGTTTATCAAGGTATCCGGTATCATTCGAGAATAGTGGTTCAACTGAATTTTTTCAACTGTTTGTTTTTAAAATCTTAATGATTTGATATCTTACAATGTTCCTTGTTCTGCTGAAGGCTTTTTCGTACTAGTAATCGGGTTTTTTTTTTAGTTTGCGTTTCAAAACATAATAACAGGACCTGATGATTGTTCATTTCCAGGTTTCATTTTACGACAAAAATAACCACCTTTAAGCTGCTTGAATCAGTTCAGAACACCAGGATCTGATAGAGTTTCATTTCCTCTCACAATAGAAATCTTGAGAACAGCTTTGAGTTTCTGTTTAGAAATCATCAGATTTTTATCCATTGTTATTGCACAAAACAAAAAGTGCAACTGAACAGAATTATTATTATTATTATTATTATTATTATTATTATTTACTCTTTTAGAATTTTTCACGTATTAGCTGATGGTTTTTCACTGGAGTTTGAGAGACGACAAGCCTCCTCATGTCTTCAGGACTCTTCTCAGTATTCTGGCCGTTCTTAATAATACTGTCTTTGGGATAGTTTTTACCCGTCCGCCAACTTCCAAGTCCTCCATCACAATTGGTACAATCGCCACTTTCGTGTTCCACAGCTTTTTCAATCATCTAGCTAGGTCGAGGTACTTATTCTTCTTTTCACATTCCTTCAGATTTATTCTGTGGTCAGCTGGGATAGCAAAGTCGTCAATTTTTGCAAATTCTCTTTTTGTTGTTGTTGTTGTTGTTGATTATTATAAGTTCTGGTCTTCTGGCCGAGATTAGGTGATCCGCTTGATGGCAAAGTCCCATAGGAGATTATGTTTGTCATTTTCTAGGACAGGTGCTGGGTTGTGCATATACCATTTGTTATTATTATTATTATCATTATTGTGACGGTGCATAAAATATTTATCCCAGGACAGGAGTCTATTTTACGCTCGTGTGACGTCGGGGCAGTCTGGCACTTGATCCCTCGCAAAATAAGTCCCAGTTAAGATCCCCTTTTCGGGCACATGGGAACTGGCAGATAATCTAGGGGTTAATTTGGAGCTAGACTGACCGCCGCTGGCAAGGGGTTTCCAAATTTCACGTTACATACATCCACCAGGCCACTTCGTCTTCCTACACACTAGGCTAACGGAAGACATGGGTTGAGATAAGATATTATTATTTACTGTAGTCGACAATTCCAATTTTTCGTGAAATGTTTTTAAAGGCGAATAAGACATTTAGCGAGAATAAATTGAGGCGAAATGAATCTGAAAAGGATATATAAAGTCGAGGTCCAAACTGATATTTATAGGGGTTGGCTATGTTTTCCCGGCAAACAGTCTCCGACATAAATGTCTCTTTCTTCTTTTTTCTTTTCTTTATACTTTTCTATCTTTTCTCTTGAACCTTGAAAAGGTAGCAAAGTCCACTCATACGTTTACTGTTTATGAAATGAATCTTTTCATTCTATTTCTCTTCTTTTCTTAATGCATACAATTCTTTATATGCTTCTTTCTTTAAATTGAGAGAGGGGGCATATAATTGCAATACTTAGGAAGGGTGGAGGGAGAAAACGGTTTTAAGGATTACTTAGCTTTTTCGACGAGTTTCTTCTGAGATTTCTTTTACGGGCGAGCGGTGTTCTATAGAATTTGGCGGGAAGGCATCTGTTAACTTCTTGTCCAAAATTCTTTCCGTTCTTCCTCGGGGTTTCGGTGACAGTTTCAATACATCTTGTCACGCCAACTGCTGTCCTAAAACTCAATTCCTTTCACTGGCGAGATACCCGGGAGTTTTTTGGCATCAGGTCGTCACGTCCTCTCACGGCGACCTCCGTCCTAAAAACTAAATGTTTTATCCCTATTTCCTCTGACGAAAACGGCACTACTTCCGGCTTTAGGGTTCTGGCCAATCACTTGGCCTCTTTCTTCTTCCTCCACCTCCCCCTGTCATGCTATTCATTTGGGCTACTATACTGACCTCTATATCCCCTTCTCTGTTCAAATCGGTCACAGAGTGTAGGCAGCTCTTGGCTTTCATTCTGACCTGGATTCGTTACTTCGTTCAACAGGCAGGCCGAGGAGTTGACCTACATTCCTATTCCTCTTTTAACGGTCAATATTTGGGGCCTGTTCAAACACGGAGGGGTAGGGGAAATTGATCTTACCTCTCTCCTCTCAGTGGCAGACCACGTGACACTATTATTATTATTAGCTTTGTTATTCTTGTTTGTCGCCTCGTGTTGCACTGGTGTCTCTTTCATGTGGTCATCTTTGTCCATGTTCGTTGTCTTCGGTCGTCATCTCTTGTTTTTCTAAGTACATCTCTGTTGGGATGATGGATGACAACGCGACAACATTTTCATGTGCACTTTGTATGACTTGGTGAATTTTAAAATTCTAGTCGCCCTTTCAATTATACGGGGAGTAAGTGATAAGAGTAATCGTCGGGTATTTCAACCGCTACAATTGAAGGTTTTTCACGAACTGATTAAGCGCCATGATGTAAAAATTAAATTTGGCATAAAGAAGTGTGACTTGCTGATAATTGAAAGTAGGGAAGAAAAACAACGGAAGGAATAGAACAGCCAAATCAGGAAAAGATCAGAAATATTTGAAAGAAGGAAAATTACAAATCAAAGGAATAAACACCTGGCCAGTCTCTCCTCCAAGATACTTTTGACAATTCTTAAAATCGACAAGGCAAGAACTTAACCGAAAAATAATGAATTTGATGATGATAACCAAAGCCTGAGAGATGACACTGATAAATAATACGCATCGAGAAAAGAAGTGGACTTGCCAGTATTGGTGATTGCATCAATACATCAATACACCTACTCGAAGAATACATTAAAATGAGAAAGAGAAAGCTAATTATAGCAGCCAGTTACACTGATGGCAACATAAGAACAAAAAGAAAAATAATAAAAACTAGAAAACAGAAATAGGACGACAAACAACTCTATGGGTGAGATTGCACTAAAGAACACCTCAACCTACAAAGTTAATGTATTTTAACTGGAGCTCAAAATAATACCATAAGGAACAATTATAGCAAAGCGAAAATTGAGAGAATGTGAGGACGGATAGGAATCTGTTCACCATGTAATAAGCAAATGCTGCAAACAAGCATAAACGGAGCTCAAAACTAGGCATGGCTGGTTAAAGAGGGTGAACCACGGAGAATTGTGCAAGAGATTAAAATTTGGACATACTACTAAATTGTATATACACAAACCAAGATCTGTCATAGAAAAGGAGACGTATAACATTCTCTGAGATTTTAAGATGCAAACTGATTACTGAATCTCGATCGGACTATCTTAACAAGTGTTAATTAAAAGAAAGAAGAACTTGTCATCTAGTGGAATTTGCCGTTCCATTAAAAATATAGGAAACCAAAAAAAAAAAAAAATAGACGAATACTTGGACCTTGCCAGAGAATTAAAAAAAAATGAAATATGGAGTGATAGGGATAAAAATTGGTGCGCTTGGAACTGTCTCCAAAGGCTTGGAAAGAACACAAGAGGAATTGGAAATCAGAAGAAGAATCAAGACCAGCCAGACAACTGCATTGTTAAAATGGACTACAATACTCAGAAGAGTCATGAAGACTTGAGAAGATTTGCTGTCAATCAGACTTTAGTGAAAGACCACCACCTAAAACGAGTGTGAAAAACTCATACAGAGTAAAAGTTAAAAGTTATAACGAAATTACTTTTGACACACGTTCAAGTGTATATTCTATCTTTGCGTATATATATATATATATATATATTGAGAGGCATAGATCGAAGTGAGAGTAATGTGACCTCATAACCGCAGACTGTGAAACAAAATCTTTCCTTCTGACGTACAGGTGAGGATCAATACGGGACAGGGAGGGGTGGACGCTGTTTTATGTACCGATCTATTTTCCAAAAACCTCTTCCGATCAAATCCAGACAGTCAGAAACCGTACACCAAAATGTTGTCAGCATCTTGCTCTATCCACAATGCTAACCAGACTCACCATGAAGAGAGAGAATTATTGTTTTTAAATGTGGATGTCAGGTGGATGTAGTTAAGGGGGAGAAAAAACAATTATACTCCAAGATTGGCGGCTCCTTCTTTTCAATTCAAATCATTCTCGGTTTAGAAATTCCTGCTCCTCCTAAATTTTCTTAAACTGTTGTTTATATCATAACCCATCCCAAATTCAACGTTGAAAATATCTAAGCTTCAAATCATTATTTTAAACAAAAATTTAAAAATGAATATAATTAAAACATATGTATTCTCCCCACACAGTGGGTTGAGCCCTCACGTGGGGAATTTGCCGGCAACTAATTGCACTGAAATGCATAGCTTTTTTCATGAATTGAGCACTCTGTAGCCGATGACATATATGTTAAAAAGGTCCACGGAAAAAATTTATTCGCTTACGCTGAAAATGTGTATGGACCTGTGGTAAGATATCCAACTGACATAAAGTCAGGTAAGTTTCGTTCTCGGCTTGAAGCATCACACTGGTCTAGCCACACTGAAGAGTGGTGATACAATAAAGCAGTCTGTCAGTGGATGAGTATATATATATATATATATATATATATATATATATATATTGCTGGGTGTAATAACTGTTTTTATCTGTTTAATGCCACTAAATCATTCTTACTTTGAGAAAAAAACACAACCGAACTTTTGATGAAACAAATTCCAAAATAGAGTTACTCCAACGCTTTCACTCGCTTGGAAAGAGGGCGATGGAAAACAAAAAAACAAACTATAATGTAACAAAATAGTATTTAGTTGTTTTATTATTATTATTATTATTATTATTATTATTATTTACTCCTTGAGAATTTTTCACATTAGTGTCACCTGATGATCTTTCACTGTAGTTTGAGTTACAACAAATCTCCTCAAGTCTTTAGTATTCTTCTCAGTATTCTGTTCGTTCTCAATAATGTAGTGGTTTAGATGGTCTCCACTCGTCCTCTTATTTCCAAGTCCTCCAGTCCCTTCATTAATCCTTTGGTGACTGTATCAAAATCACCACACAGGATTGGCTATTATTATTATTATTATTATTATTATTATTATTATTATTCCCTATATATATATTTCTGTGTCACATGTTTTGGACATTCCAATCCTCTTTTTGTTAATTGTGTCTTGAATATTTTCGATTATAGAAGGGAGCCATACATAAAGTTGGTCGTTTCTAGTTAACTCCAAGTCGATTGTCTATGGCAGTACACCCATTGGAGTTATTGTCTGTGACGATTTTTGGCTATTTTGTTAACAATTTTCATTCTCATCCTTTTTCTGTCTTCCCTCTTCTGATGTCAAGCACATGCATGTGCGTGTTCTTTGATACTTATATGTTTGTTTGTATATATGTATATAATATGTATAGGACTTTTTTAAGGAATTTAGTGGATGTATTTATACTTATTTGTATTGGTGTGTGTTGTTTGCCCACTCCTCTTCAATATATATATATATATATATATATAAATGGAAATCAGAGGGCCAGATCTGTAAGGAGGCTATGTCAGCTATTCTCATCTAAACTGATTCATACTTTCCATTGTTCTTTCTGTGTTCTGGCATCAAAATATTGGGAACTCAACTACAACTGACCAGAGAAAATTAAAGATCATTATGTAAAAATTTGCTTGCTGTACCAAGAGAAATTCCCTGCTGTTCGGAAATGTCCTTAATTGTGGCTCTTCTGTCAGCCAAAATAAGGGAATTAAAACTGAATGCTACTTTTCAGAGGTGCTTATGCGTTTATGTGTGTGTGTGATTAATAATGTATAATGTAATAATGTGATTAATAATTTATAATGTGATTAATAATGTGTAATGTAATAATATATGTATTAAGAAAGAATGCTCATTATCAGTGACAGAGCATATATATCTAATTTCTTCTGGAAGAGCAAAATTTCTTGGAGAATTTCTTTATTGTCAATTAAGACGAAGTCTGGTCTTCTTCCAGGATTACGTGATTCATTTGTATCTCAAAGTTTAAGAGAATTTTATGCGTTCCATTTTCTATGATGGAACCTGATTTGAGCATATACCATTTGTAAGATTTTAATATCTTTCATGATTCCTTGTGGGTGATATATCCAACTTAGTCTAGCCTTGTATTGTACTCCTTTTTTGCTAGTTTTCTGTATTTAATTGTTGTGAAATTGACCGTTTTATCTCTGTTTCATCTGTTATTCGGCAAATTATGAATTTTTACTTTGGAATAATTGGTTATTCCGTATTATTTTATTCTTCTGCTAAAAGAGTTTCAGTTCCTCTCTTGAGATTTCTCTTTCTATCACATTTCGACTCATCGTGCAATTTCCTTTGTTTGCAGCTTACAATATCATTTCAGTTATTTTTGTTCCCATTTTTGTTTTATATATTTTGTTGTTTTACTGTTTGCGCTTAAGTTGTTTTGTTTTAACTTGCTGTTAATATCTGTTTTAATAAGTTATTTTTGCTCTTTTTAGTATTCCTCTCTCGTTGAATTGTTGCATTGACATCATCCTCAACGATGACGAGTCATTTTCCATTTTTTCTTGACACATAGAGGCTGTTAGGGTCATCTCTTGAGTAAAAGAACTTTGGCACAGTTATCATTTTCTTGTCATTTACTGAGAACCTTATAAGGGGAACTTTTCATGTATTTGTTCATTTGATGAAATCTCATCTGCAGAGTTTGGTTTCGTGAAGTCTTCTTGTTCTTCGGATAGTTCTCTTCCCTTACTTTTTCCATCTCTATTTGTTTGGTGGCATCCTCTTCCACTATTCTAAGGTATTAGTAATTTTCCTTTTTCCATAGGATTCTTATGCTTTCTTAATTTGATACTTCTATTCCTTCCATTGATTCTTTTGTTTCCTTTTTCACTCAACTTAGAAGAATGAAGAGCAAAGAACAATCTCCCCGGTTCTACTGAAGATATACCACATCGCCAGTGGTTAATCTGAGTGGATCTGGAGGAGGTAAATTTACAGCTGGGTCAGCAAAGTACCCCTGCTTTATCTGTCTCTGTGATAATAGATATACGGAAGAGTACTTGGAAAACAAAAACAACACCCTGTGAGTGAAAATATTTTGAGAGAAGATAAGAATGTACTTGCAGAAGCATTGGTTGACAGATATAAAATCACTTTCCTTAATTGCACATAAAAACTCAGTCTAATGAAACAGATTGTAACGGTTCTGAACAAAAAAAAAAGGACGCTTTAACTACTTATGTAGAAAATTCCCAGTGCTGAATGTGGATAAACTAAAGGGAGGTATTTTTGATGGGCTGCAAATCAGGAAACTCATGAAAGATGTACATTTTCAAAATTCAATGAACAGTGCTGAGTCAAATGTCTTTGTTCGCACTGGTTGGAAGGAATTTTCTTGGGCAGTATAAAGTGGATAATTACTCTGAACTAGTGGAGGAGATGCTACCTGCTTTCCGTCAATTTAGCAATAAAATATCCATCGATGCACATTACCATCTTAGTTTCCCTGAAAACCATGGAGATCTATGTGAGGAGTGAACGATTCTAGCGAGATTTAAGAACAATGGAGGAAAAATTGTGGAACACTGGTATATTCATATGATGGCCGATTACAATTGATCTGTTCGACGTGCTTTTCCGGTAGCAGCTCATCTAAAGAAACACCGCATTGGTGAAATGTCATCATCAATAACTTTCTCTGATTTTTTCGCTATTATCGCGATTTTCTTGTTAGTAATACTATAAGATACTTGATATTATATGATATGCTTTGATCATATATGAACAAATTCTACCTGTATGAAACAATTTTATTCATTAAAAACCAATAATAATGATTGTAGACATCAATCCTTGCATCCGACCAGTTGTATGCCCAAAAAGGAGTAAATCATATTTTATCAACCAGTGCTGATGGAGAAAAACGGGTGGCATGTTTAGAATCATCGATCAAAATTCATGTAAAAATGTTTTAAAATCTCGGGCAGCAAATTCTATGCTCGTCAGGGTCATTATTGTTTTCTCTGGAAGATCTTACGTTTTCATTTCGAATTCAAACCGTTAATTCTAACGGTCGAGTACTGAATAAGAGAAGAAAAAAGGAATCAATGCGAATTGCTAAATCTTATAAAATATTTGTCATGCTGAAATATTTAAACCATCTGATATCGATTCTGGTTGCATTCATTAAAGAAATTTCTTTTTCTTCTCACAATGTTTAGTGCCCTTTTAAAATAAAGTTTTCTCTTCACGATTATCAATAAAGTTATTTTAATTTTAATCTGGATAATATTTTATTCGATTGACGATTTATCTAATCGCTTTAGTGCCTTTCTTTTTTCTATTCTCACAATTCTTTCCTTTATTTCACACTCATTTTTCTCGATTGAGCTCTTTTGGGGTTTCTTTATTCCTCCCCACTCTCTCTCTCTTTCGCACTGATCCTCTGCAATTCTCTCTCTCTCTCTCTCTCTCTCTCTCTCTCTCTCTCTCCCATTGATCATCAGCAATTTTCTTTTACTTTCGTTTTTATGAATTCTGCATTCTTTATTTGATTTTTAATCTTTTCTTTATGCTTTGATTTCTTTCTTTCTTTCTTTCTTTCTTTCTTTCTTTTATTCTTATTGCAAAGCTGGCTTCATTTCCTTCATTTGTGTTTCTTTCTATATTTCTCTGCCCTTGTAAAATAACCTTTCTTTCTTTCTTTCTTTCTTTCTTTCTTTTTTTCTTTCTTCAATTTTAAAGATTTCACTTCATTTATTCTATTTTGCTATTTCGTCTTTTGTAAACGTTTCTATCTTTCCTTTATAATTTCTGCTAGATTTAACTTTTTTATTTTCTGTTGTTTAATTTATCATTCTTTCTTCGACAGGTAAAAAACACTGACTGGATCCGTTAGAGAAACGCCCAAAAGGGAGGGTGTCGCAGGTAGGAAACTAAAATGCATCCAATCAAGAAGTTCCTCTTCTGGGCCTCTGGAGATTGTGGTCAACCTCTTCATTGCTATTACACTCGGGTTTACTCTGACCTGGTGTGGTAGTCCCTGTTGGTGTCCCATCTATCGGTCAAATAGATCTATTTGAAAATTATTTGCATTGGACTGGAATGCTGGAAACCCTTTTACTGTGTGCTAACAAATAAATATGATTTCTATTAAGTTGGTATATTCAATTTCAACAATAATAGTAAATGAATTAATCGTATTTGATAGAAATACTTCATAACGTATAACTGTGCAAACAAACGATTATTATAGTAAAAACAAAGTACGATTAAAATTGAATGCTAAGAAATGTTGAAAATATGGTTATGTTTATAATCAAACATACAAATGGAAGAAAGTTCAGCATTAAATAACTAATAAGTGGTATATATGTCGTTAAATAACTTATACCAACCCAAAACAATTCTCCTTTTGGTGATTGTTGCAGTTCACTCCTGTCGTCACTTATGACGTATTGTTATATAATTTAGTTAATGATTTTTTAAAATATTTTTTAATATTTTTTAATTAAGTTATTGATTTTTTATATTTTTTATTCCGTTTGGTAAGGCTTTGAACTACTCGGGTCTTTTAGATCCGGTGCATAGTCAGATGGTGCAGTCTTACGCCCACACAGAAAGGATATGACAATCACCATCTGTGATAACAAACCCCAGACAGGAAATAAGGCTGGAGTGTTGATGACGTCATGCCCAGAAGAAAAGTTCCTGAGAATGTGATGATTTTGAAGACTTAGTTGAGGTCGACCGTTGAGTTTTTCGGATCAGTTCATATTTTTTGGGTCGAGACCGGCAAAGATGAATTGAGATCTTAAACATCACAAGATGCACCGCGCATTGTGGGTGGGGTCAGCAGAGTATGGTTAACATAGGATTTTATGGTTTGTGTCTTTTTCCTCGTGTCGCCAATCATTGAAGCAAGAAATTAATAAACCTGTTCGTATCCGAAACGACAGAGTCGGCCGGTATTTGTATTATTGTTGTTTTTGATATCTTTATGAGTATACAAAAGTATCTCTCGGTGTTGGGCTTCTTTTTAAAAATAACTGAAAAAAGGATTATTCTTTTTTCAAATAATAGGAATTACGATAAACTAGATAATCGTGTATAAATTATTAGTATTATATCGTAACACTTGAAACCATATAACCATTTACAATTTTTTTGTATTCAGAGGATTCGATATCATGTAATCAAATAATCAAATAATATCAAATATCAAATAATACGATTTAGAAAACGATTTAAGCGAAAGGTTGAAAAGAGAGTTAAAATGATTATCAAACAGATTAAATTTCTGCATTAAAACTCCATGAGATGATATAACAAAGGAAGAAAAATTTGTTCTTATAGATTTCACTTTTTTACTCGTTGCTTTTCTATAAAGAAACTTTCTTCTTTCGTTTTCGATTGTCATTGAATATCAGATTATTTTTTTATTTCTTCTTTCATCCTTTCAGTTTTGTAAACTTTTTTTTCCATTTCAAATAAATTTCAGTTCAGTTCATTCTTGCAATACTCTTAACGAAACTCTTTCTTTCTTTCTTTCTTTCTTTTTTTCTTTCTTTCTTTTGATAGTCTGTCCTTGCATTTCATTCCTTTCTTATAAATGACTTCTTTTTTACCTTCCTTTTTATTCCCTCCTTTAATCTTTTTTACCCGTCAACGTATCAGCATTCAATCAGGAGGCTTCGAAAAGGTATTTTTCAGTCTACTAATCACAGACAGGTTCCTTTCTTGTAATGATATTAAACCAGAAATGAATACGTTTATCTTTTGAAACCGATTGTTGAAATAGTTTCAAGGTTGATAAGTGTGAACAAACTGAGATAGACTTAATAGACAAATGGGCCTGTTGACATGGAGGCTTTTTATAGCCTCATCAACTTTCCTTAATAATCACTGCTTTTACGGGCAATTTTTTCAACTATTTTCTTGATAGAAATGTTATAAGAGACTTGGTATATGGTTTCTGGTTCTATGATTATCGCTTCATTTTGAAAACTGGCGAAACACTTGTGCAGATGCTTGCTTGACACCTATGGAAATAATGATTGGCAGATGAATATCATAAGTCAATAGTTCTAGTATGGGAATCTGTTCTGAAGACAAAATTAGGGAATTGTAAGAGAGCTGCGAACTGATCTAATGAGAAATATCACATATTATTTCGAAACGACATAATCATATCCTTACTTATGTAAGGTTTAATCTTTAGTATTCCAAAATCATAGCATATTACCATATTAATTTTATGAGGTACCTGATTTGAGAACTAGTGACAGAAACGATTAGGGCTGTACTAAGTTATCTGTTGCTGCTAGAGTAAGTTTAATTCTGAATATTCCAACATCGTGGCGATGTACCATACAAATCTAAGTTGGCTTCCACATCTAAGAGTAGTGGCAATGACGATGAAGACAGTAATTTATCCATTACGTCATTAGAAAGTTTAAGTATTCTATAATAATAAAGAAAAATCTCATCAACTAGTGGATTTCGCAGTTTTAGCATATCACTGAGTGAAAATAAAAGAAAGTAAAAACATGAAAAAATACCTGGATGTTGCCAGAAAGTTGAGAAAACTGTGAAACATAAAGGTGACAAGGTCTGAGATCTAGTTTTGAAACGAAACAGTTGCCGATGTAAGGTCGAGTATTTGAGCTTCCCAAGGCCGCACAGATCCTAAAAGAGAGAGTGTGAAATGACTTTTTTAAATAACTTCTTAAATCGCAGACAATAAAGTGGATCGGTTCTTTTAATCTACATTCAAATTAACATGGGAATATAATACATCAAATGGCTTTATTAGTTCGTTTCCATGACCAAAACCTAAAACGACAATCAACGGTTTTCAAGTTCAGTTCAAGATCAAGTGACAGCCTTTTAAAATCCACTCTATTAAACCGAATGTTTTATGAAATGATTGGTGAATTTCGAGACTTTTCGCTTTGGTGGGAAAAGTATACCATCATAACTACGGCTACTATTCCATAAAACCTCACTATTAAGAAAATATCATCGCGTTCACACGTGTCACAGGAGGTTTAATTGATTTTACATGCAAACCCTTCTTAGGTTATTTTAGGTATATTAGTTAAGGAATAGCGTTCATTGCACGTTTATATTTATATTTTTGTCCTAAGAGGACCATGTGCAAAAAAAGCACACGATTTTCCCAAATAGGAATGATTTTTAAACAGATTCACTGGTCCACAGATGGGAACCTAACAGATATTACAACTGCGTGTTTGAGTGGACCTTGTGGTAATGGCAAAGAAGGGTTACGCCATACTATGGAGTAAAACTGGAGCATCGCCAGGGATAATCGTTTGGGGAGGGGCGTTACTCCCCTGTAAAGAATACAGTCAGCTTATTCTAAATCAAACCGACAGAGTGATAATTTAAATGAAGTGTTTCGTCTAAGAACAGCGACAACGATTACGGCCGTATTGAGTAATCTATTATTGCCGTAGCAAGTTTGATCACTTTTTAGCATTCCAAAATCTTGATTTTGTTTCATACCTTTTTATGTGAGACTCCTCGTTGAAGATCAGTGACAGCAATACGAAGTTTTATCATTTTTATTATTTCAAAATCATGGCCTTCCACCATTCTGCAGCAACAAGCATTACTTGAGAAGCGTGTTGTGAGCCACCGATAGAGACATCTACTTTATTTGACATGACCCTTTTGTCGGTTTTAAATCTATCAGGTCTCCTGGCCAAATAATATCGGAAATTATAATTCAGTGTCGACGCCTGCTCTTGATAATGATTATGATAACAGTTTCCCTGCAACAAAAGCGATGGTTTTGATTGTAGAGTAACGAAACGGCATTATCATATCAAGCATTATCGATAGCATTGATTAAATAAAACGCATAATTACATTATCAGGAAAAGGATGAAACTGGCTCGTTGTCGTGGTAGCAACAATAATAATAACACTGCGAATACAGATAACGATTCTAATAACAAGAAAGAAAGAATGCAAACCGAACAAAATACAAAAGAAAATAAGGATGATGTAAAAAGCACTTGAAAGACAATGTGAGTTGGCCCCCAGCTGTTTTAAGAGAATTAAGATGTGAAGAAGATACTGCTATTAATGCAACAACAACTATTCCTACTAATTATGATAATTATAATGGAAAGAAAGGAAGATCTTTTTATTAAATTTAATAATTTTTTCAATAAATCGCAGTTAGACCCCTTGGAAAACTCCAGAAGAACCTAAAAAAGACCGGCTAATAGGAAGAAAAATCGAGACTATGCAGGCCACAGCGCTAAGAAAATCAGCTTGGATACATGCCAACAATAACAGCAATAATAATAATAATAATAATAATAATAATAATAATAATAGTAATAATAATTGCGCTTTGTAGAACTGAAAACCAAGAATTAAAAGGCTCAGAGAAAAGGAAACTTACAAATACGTAGGAATATAGCATGCGGATACCATCAAATATGCGGAGGTGAAAGAAAAAAGTTTAAAAAAACCATCTCGGATGAACGAGAAAACTACTCGAAATAAAACTATACAGTAGAAATCTCATCGAAGGGATAAATACTCGGGCTGTCCTCCTTATATGAAGCTCAGGATCATTCTTAAAATAGAGCATAGAAGAACTTAAAAATGCACCTAAGAACAAGAAAACTCATGACGATCCATAAAGGTTTTACATACCATAGATGACATCGACTGACTATATGTGTCAAAAATGAAAGAGAAGAAGGACTCGCTAGTATTCAAGATAGTGTCGATGCTTTGATACAAAGACTAGAAATGTACATAAAAAAACGTGAATGAAAACTGATTATATCGACCAGAAACAATATAGACATCTCAAGACTGGGTACGGAAGGTGATCCGCTGGGAACTGTGAAAGAAATTGAAATTTGACTATACGAAAAAATGGTAAATGCACAACTCAGAAGCCGTTCTAGAAAATGCACAAATTTGGCGGTGGGGGATTTTGAGATACAAACGGATCACCTAGATCTAGGCCAGACGACCTGACTTAGTTATAGTCAACAAAAAAAAAGAGAACCTACCGAATAATGAACTTTGCCGTTCCGGCTGACCACAGGTTAAAGCTAAAAGAAAGCGAAAAGAAAGATAAGTACTTAGACCTTGCGAGAGAACTAAAAAAAAAAAACTATGGAACTTGAAAACAATACCAACGGTAATTGGTACAGTCAGCAAATGGATTGGAAGACTTGGAAATAAGAGGACTAGTAGAGACCACCCAAACTACAGCATTGTTTAGATCGGCAAGAATACTGAGAAGAGTGCTGGAAACTTGAGGAAACTTGCTGTCACCTCGACTCCTTTGGAAAACTACCAGTTAACCCTGGTGTGGAAAACTCTCAGGGGAGTAAAATATCAAACAATAAAATCTAGAATAGAAAAATGGGAAGAAAAACAACTGTATGGATACTTTAAGTAACAAATTGGGGAGATTACATACGTGCTGACCTGCTAAGCAAAAGAAACCTTTGAATAGAAGCCGAATCCTTTAATAGCAGGATAACATAATGCGATAATGATTAATTATATCAAGTGAAAATTAGTAATACGCAAAATAATGTCATAATGATCAATTATATTAAGTAAAAATTACTAATACGCAACAGAATAGCAAGCATAGGTTACGTGGGCAACAGAAATGAAATTGTTAATCGTATAATAAACCACTACTATCTTTCTACCAGGACAGCCTTGGTATTCGATGGCCCACGAAGGTTGATATACCATTGAATAAAGAAAACTAAACCTAAACATAAGCAAATGCAGTAGACTGGCACAAAAGAAGTACAATACTAGGCACAACTAGGTGAGAAATATGATCCACCAGGCATTAGGGAAGAGAAAAAAAAATTGATCATATCAACAAAGGGAATATATTCACTAATCAGAATGTGTCTTAGAAAAAGAAATGCATAAAATTCTCTGGAACTGAGAGATACAAACGAAGAACTAAGTCCTGACCAGAGGGATAGATCTGTGTTAATCAATAATAAGAATAATAATAATAACTGGGCAATTAGAGGATTTTGCTGTTCCAGTGACATACTCAGACTCCAGTGAGAGACCACTGATAAAAACTGGTGTGAAAAACTTGCATGATAATAATGATAGTGCTCCAATATCCAATACGCCGGTATATTTTTCAAGTCCTTTGATATCGTACCATGTGCTCCAACTATGATTAGAACTGCTATGACCTTCATTTTACAAAATTTTCTTTTTTTAGTTTTCCGTTAAATTTCTAGTTTTTCTTTAATTTTTTGCTTTGTCTTCTTGCAAACAATAACAAGTTTTGCGTTAATGTTTCCCACCTGATTCAGAGAAGATTCTTTTCGTAGTGATCGACCCTCTATTTTATGTCGCCAATGATTTATAAAAGAATGAATCTTTCCTCAATCGATTGAACTCTTAGCATTTTCCACATAATCGGAAAGCACGTTATTGGTCTATTGTTGTCGAAGGCGGTTCCTTTAAAATGGTCTTTTTGGATCAGGATGGTCTTTCTTTTGGTCATGCTTTTGGGTATGTCTTATTCTTTTAAGCATCTATTCATTTTGAGAGCCTGATAATCGTGGATGGAAGTTTATACTTTAAACCCATATCTATGTATGCTATTATGGCAGGGCGTTTTCCAATTTGGTACTTTTTTGAGTGTTGCTCTGAGTGAATCGATGTGTGTTTTTGCCTTAGGACCTTCTTCGAGTCCTTGTAACTCTTTTTCCATGTAGTTTATCCATTCGGCTTTTCTATTAGGTTCTCTCCGTTCCCATATTTTGCTCCAAAATCGTTTTGCTTCCTTTGTATCTGGTTATTGCTATGTCTTCGTACATTCTCCTCCTACTTGCAAGCAGAAATTCCTTTCGTTGTTTTCGAATGCACTGTGTTGCCCATATTGCTTGATCCTGTCTCGGTATCTTTTTAGCCTTCTTTCTTTTGCTAGTACCTTCTGATTTATCTCCTCAATTTTTATAGATTGTTTTAATTGCTGTGTTTACTTTTCGTTCCAATATATTCCAGCGTTTTCCTTCTATCTTAACATTTTTGCTTGTTATCTTTGTTAATCATAATTATTTTATCCCTGACGAAATTTTCACTCCAGCATTAGCTGGTGGTCTTACACTGGAGTTTGAACAACAGCCAGTATCCTCTTGCTGTTCACATGTATTATTATTACTCACCGATTACAATTAGCATTACCGTCGCCTTCATGTTCAATCGATTTTTTTAGTTCTCTAGCGAGTTCTAAGTATTTGTCTATCTTTTTCCTTTTTTGGTTTTGACTGTGAGGTCCAATGGAACGGCAAAATCCTCTATAACGGTAGGTTTTCTTTTTTTTTTCTTTTTCTTTTTGTTAAATATCACTTGGTCTGGTCTTCTAGCCAGCATTAGATGATTTGTTTATATGTCAAAATCCCATAGAATCTTATGCATCTCATTCTCCAGGACGGACTCTGGTTCGTGTTTGGCCAAACTCCAATTCCTTGTACAATTTTCAGTGGATCAAATTCCTAACTTAGTCGTGACTAATCTTTGCGCTTTTTTGCTGCATTCGCTTATTAATCGTTTCATATTTATCATCACATAACTTACACTTGCTATTCTGTTGCGTATTATCTATTGTCGCTTTAACATGATTTTCCTTTATGGTGCTGTTTTGTGCTGCTATTAGAAGAGGTTCAGTTTCTCTTTTAATCCTCTTATCAATTGTCATGTCCGTTTCGTTTGTTATTTGATGGTGTATCAGCCTTCTCGGGTTATTTAATGCCAAATATATCCTTTTAGAAGGACATTAGTATCACTATTTAACCCATAGATTGGAAGATAAGAGGATCCATACCTTTCCCAAGGGTATTTGTCCAAAAGTAAGCGTAATATCGTGACAGGAGTTTGAACACGCGTACTACGATTCAGCAGTCCAGCGCTTTAACCATTACACCACGGGAACACCCCTATTCTCTTGTGAGATTTCACCAGCTTGTTGCTTGAAATATCCATACATTTTTTTCTTCCAATTTCTGTTTTCTAATTTTTTTGTTCTACTTCTCTTTATGTTCTCAGTGCTGTTACTAGCTGCTGTAATTAGACTTTCTAAAACCGTTTTTAATATTCGATTCCTCGAATTGATGCATCCACGCTGTTTTCAATGTTGGCAAGTCCTCTTATTTCTTCGTTTCTTGACACATATAGTCTTTCTATGTCATCTCTCGTATGTGAAGCTTTGTGCATTGTCATCAACTTTTTTGTTATCTAGTCCATTTGACTGAGTTTTTCCTTTGATCATTTTAAGAATACTCACAAATAACTTATAAGGGGGACCACCAGTGTGTTTATCCCTTCGATGAGATTTTTGCTGTAGATTTTGTTTCGAGAAATTTTCCCGTTCGTTTGAGATACTCTTTTCTTATTTTTTCCCTCTCCGCTTGTGTGAAGGTATCCGCTTCCAATTTTCTCAAGTGCTCTTAATTTTCCTTTTTTCCCAGTGTTCTGATTTTATTTTTGGTTTGGCAGTTCTATTCCTTCCGTTATTTGTCTGTTTCCACTTTTCATTATGAGCATGGCACATTTTTAAATCCCCAAATCTAATCGTATATCCTCTCTATTTCTATTGTTTTTATCAAGGTCTCAAATTCTTTTTACTTTTTTACAAACCGCTTGATGTCATCCATGTACGTACAGTGATAAATCTTTTCTTGCGATTTAATAAATTTGTAGAATGTGATTCAGTGGCATCATTCCTATTACAAATAGTTATAGCAAAAGAGCATCTCCCTGGAACATGCCTCCCTGGATGTTTACCTCTGTTAAAGTTTATTCTCTTGCTGTCAATTCCACTTTCCAGTTTTTCATAGCTACTGAGGTGAAATTATTATCATTATTATTATTGTTGTTATTGTTGCTACTGTTGTTAATCCTTATTTTTATTATTATTCTTTATTCTACTAATTATAGTCACTGTTGATCGCAACTTATTCCGGTCGGCACTTCTTTGTTGTTTGTCACAATCGTAGAAGTGAGGATCCAATTGAAGCATGATGAAGAGCACCTACAATTTGAGAGAAAAAGGGTAAGACTAATTAAAATTATTGAATAAAAATATACTTCCATTCTTATTATTTTGTGATTTTTAACATTCGCTTTAACCCGGGGTTTTCACTGAAGTCTGAGTGACAGCGAATTTCCTCCGCTCCCTTGAACTCTGTTTATTATTTTATCTAATGTCAGCAGTGCAGTTGTCTGGAGAGTCTCAATTCATTCTCGGATTTTCACCTTCTCCTGTCTCTTTTCCAAGTTGCTTCGAATTATTCTTAACGATAGAAATAGGATTAGTATCATTATCACCATCACATTCCATAAGTTTTTCAGCTCTCTATTAAGGTCTTGGTATTTATCCAGTTTTTTGCTTTCTTTTATTCTGTGATTGGCTAGAAGGCAAAATTTACTAGGTTCCCCTTATAAATTATGTGTTCTTTCCGGGATTAGGAGATCCGTTTATGACCTAAAATCTCAGGAAAGATTCTTGTCTATGTATATATTGTTGCATATAGTCTATGATGAAATATATTATTGACATGTAGTGTAGTAATAAAATTAATTAATGAGCCGTCGGATGCGTGGAAAAATAAAGTGATATGATTAAGAGCCATTTTAGAGAAATAAGTTAGCAAGAAAGGCTCAACACAAGTGGCTGAATATTCCATCTTGCTCTCAAACTCCCCTTTTAGTCGGACGGGTCATGAAAGGGAAAGTCACAAAGAAGCAAAAGTAAAAGATGCATGTTAACATCTGATGGCGTTGTTATTTATAATCTTAACAGAGAAGAACTTAAAACAACAGTATATGATAGCAGGAGACAAGAAACAAGAAAAAAATGGTAACATGAGTCACCGGAGCAACATTAGGTGATCGAAGAACGAAGCGAAGTGAAAAAATGGGCATCGGCCAATCGTTTAGTCTGTATGTTCAAATTTATTAGTATCATTTTAACTCCTTAGAATTTTTCACATCTTTATAAACTAGCAGTTTTCACTGAAGTCTGATTGATAGCGAGCCTCCTCAGCTTTCTCTCTCTCTCTCTCTCTCTCTCTCTCTCTCTCTCTCTCTCCACTCGCTCTCTTTCTAAATATTCTTGCCAATCTCAGTAATGCCTTAGTCTTAGGAGCCTCAATCATTCCTCAGATTTCTAGTCCTCCCATACTCTTTTCTATGTTTTTGAGGATTGTTTTGAGTACTCTAAATATGATTTATATTACTATCAGCTTAAATCCCTGCAACTTGTTTTAACTCACTGGCAAGGTCTAGATTATTTTTGAGTTTTTTTGCTTTTCTTTATACTAACTCTGTAATTCGCGGGAAAGGGGATTTCCACTATATGAGGTCTATTTCTTGTTTATGACAGCCACATCTGGTTGGAGTTACGTTGTCCATGTTTATTTAAAAGAATTTAGTTCACCTTTTTTTTTGGTTTCTGCATACGACATTTATTTGTTTGGTTAAATTTTAGTCAATTGTACAGTTCCTAGTGGATCATCTTCCCCACCCAGTTGTACCTGCTGTTGTATTCTTTCTGTGCCTGTTTACAGCGGCATTAGCCTTTTTATGTGCTTTACAATTTTGTCTTTCTCTCCACGTAGTCTTGACTTGATATTCTCTTGGTTTTAATCAATACTAGCTTTTGGATAGTTATTTTGTTGTTATTACATTCCTCTATTTAGGTTTTCTCTTCTCAGCACAGTTCTTATTATATGCAATATATTTAGTTTGTCTTCTAAAGTGTCAATATATTAGTTTTTTTTCCTGTTTTTTTTTTCTCGGTTTATTCTTATCAGTTTTTGTTATCATAGGCTTCTACGATTAATCTTTCTTTACACTTGCTTTTATATTCTTATAATATACCGGTCACTTGTGTGGTTCAAAGGAACTTAGGAAAGTGACAATAGCAACTCCATCCATCTAATGTCTTACCATTCTTTTTCCGATGCAAACAGATATGATCTTTGTTTGAATCATTGCACACTGTACATTTTGCAGCTGAAATGTTAAGACTGATGAATCTGTAAATACTACATAGAGAGCTTTTTGTTCGTCGGAATGATAAAGTTTTGGATAAAATTCCCAACTGTAAACAATGTCGAATTTCTATTTGAAACCGCATCATTTCAACGATTATCATTAAAAGAATATTCATATCTTAGTAAAATTCACCCAAACAGAAATGAACAATGAATACTCCAGTCTGTCTAACGGTCAACTCCTGGCTCTGTCTATGTTCTTCTTTTGACCAACTATGATTATCATCATCACAGCCATAACTGAACTGGACTACAACTCGATTATTCATATTCTTGTGACCATCCGTTGTGAACAGTCGTCGAACCCCACCGTCTCGGCCTTGTGCTGTATCTTGTTCACCTATACCCTGATTACTCTCTTGAATATATGACTTTTCTGATTTTGGGAAAAAACCTAGCATGCCATATCCGTTCTCTGCAGAGAGTACGGATGTAACTTGCAAGACACATTCAGGTTAATTGGCCGCGCAATTATCATTAGTTGATTTAGCCTCGCTTGTGTTCTCTGTGGATTGATGGCTCAGTGATAGAGTTTCGGCTTTGCATTCTGTGGTCTCTGGTTCGATCTTCAGCGGGGCAGATCACAATATACGTTGCTGATGAGACCTAATTAGGTCGAAACAGCTGTCCAGCGTTTCCGTGTATCGCTCACAGGTTTTCGCCGGATTTTCTGGTTATGATAATTTAATTCACAATATAATTCATCTACTTAAAAAAGAAAAATGTTCATCTACCACAGAAAAGTTGAGTTTATTATGGACACCAAAAAACTCTTTCGAGAAATCCTTCTCTTTCTATATTTAAATCTGCCGACTTCCAGCCTCGTTTCGTTTTCCTTTTGATACAACTACACACAAACATCCATGTACATACATACATACATGTTATGTTCTTATACACCAATACATATATGCTTAAACCAACATGAATATACGCAACACCTATACGCATTCAAACTTATTTCAATCGTCAAAAACATTTCTATTTTAAGCTATTCAGTTTAGTCAAACAGATCTAATTCAAATAATTCAGTTTAGTATAAGTATAGTTTTTGTCTACACACAGTTAAATGTCAAAACAGTTCTATGGCAAACGACTCAGTTTAGCGTAAGTACAGTTTCAGAATAAAAAAAAGTTCCATTTCAAACAATTCAGTATGGTATAAAAACAGTTCCATATCAAACAATTCAATTTAGTATAATTACGCAGTTTAGTTTTATTTGAACCATAGATAGAACCCTATCCAATGCTACCACTCCGGGTCAGAGTGGACCTGGGAGCGATGTCAGTGAAGGGGTACTCTGCATTCCCCAAAGCTCCAGCATTACTAAAACCTCACCATCAGATTGTTTAGTGTCATATACAGGTCACTCGTTGGTGGGAGGGGAAGCTTTCTCTTCTTCAAGGATGCAGTCGGTGTATTCTACTGCCCCAGCCGAGTGGGAAAAGAGGACGAACTAACACAAGGTCCATTTGTAAGTTTGAATCTAACTTGCTAACCATTAAACCACGCCATGTTCCCCGATTGTCTAATATGTGGTTGTTTATCAAGCTTTTTGCATAATTATGGCACAAGTCCGCATGAACTAGGAACCCAGTAAGACATTGGTTTGCAAGTCTACTTTACTCAGAACTGCTCTACGCAAAACGCCTATATCTATGTATTTGCTGGACGCCTCGGCTACGGGCTAGTGCGAAACAAGGTCAGAGTTTAAGCTGATTACAGCTGGTTGAATTTAGTTCTCAGTCTCCTATACTGGTTACCTAACCAAAAACTGTCTATCCTACTAGTTCCTTATAACCAGGATTGGGGAAGGAGATAGAGTTCATGCCTTTCCATGTCTGTGCGGTGTATTGAGCACAATCCTGTATTTAACTCCTCCCCTGAAACATTGATCAAATATATGAAGACTATTGATCAAAAAGTGTTGATAATTCGCACAAACTCGTTTTCACGAATTTTGAATGTATAGAAAAAAGTGTAGACATCATTACTCGATGAGATAAAATGCGCAGCTGTGCAACCTTTTTATTAAAAATCTAAATTACAAATTTAATGTATCTAAAGCATAGATCGAGATCCATTTTTTATTATCAAAATTTGTAGATGCTGAAATCAAGTTTTGAAACCGGATAGGTGACGCCATGTCGATCTGACCAATTTATGCTTCCGAACAGAAAACTTCGGAAGTGAAATGAATCAATGAAATGAATAATACACTAATGAAGGAATCAATATCTTTGATATTACTACAATGATGACTAATGTTGATGCTAACAGTTCAAAGAATAAAAAAAAGAAACATCAAAATCAAAAAAAGGAGAACATTAAAGGATAATAACAAAATAGAAGTTGAAGAATTTGAAAACTAATTGATTTAAAGTCGATAAAGAAATCGATAATAGCAGTTGCTAAGCTATTGATATTCCTTTGCTACTGCTAATAATAATGAAATAATCGAAGCTATTGTGAATGGAACAATCAAGGTTATTTTTGCCACCTCTATTTTTTTAATAAAATCTTTACTAATTATACAATATTAGTGACATTATAAAATTTTTGCAACAAGAAAAAAAAAGATAATAATAATAATGATAATAATAATAATAGTTTCGCGCAAGAAAAAAACATAACAGAAAGGCCGAATGGATAATTCACATTATAAAAGAATTACAAGGACTTGAAGAAGGTCCCGAGGTGAACATACTCCTGAACTCCCAAAGAGCAATACTCAAGAAAGTACCAAATTGAAAAACATCCGGCCATGATCGCATACATGGATTCTAGTTGAAAAATTCACATTCATCTACGAAAAATTGTCTCAACAACCGAGTAAATGCCTTGAAGAAGTCTGCATATTCAAATTGATGACGAAAGGATTACTTATATAATTCAGAAAGTCTCCCAAGAGGGAAGTCTTCCCTACAACCGAGAACGTGTCTTTCTGTGATGTGGAGAATCCGAAGAGAAGAAATCTACTACTCGCTTGTATTATGGATGAAGAGAAAAGACACTATAGGAACAGATAATCCTCAATATATAGATCATAAAGCAAAAACAAAAAGACTGATGTTACGATTCCGCAAACATGGATAATAAAATGTATGAAAATGTTCAAAACATTCACCAAAGGCATAAATCTTATCACGAAAAACATGCCATACGGGAAAATAGAATTTGCAGAAAGATTACAGACATTGCAGAGGTGAAAATCCCAGGAAGCATTTTCTAAAGAAACTTACTTTTGGTGCTGCTATTTTTAATAGCAATGATGCAGCTCAATTGGGAAACATATAGGAGCCTACTCATATAGGAGCCTACACATTTACGAAATCACACGTATGATATCAAAATATTTGCCAAAAATAAAAACGAACAGGAGATCCAGGGAAAAAAACAATATAAACATTTAGTTATGATAGAGGAATGGAATTCGACATTGGAGAATGTGCAATGCTTATAAGGAAAAGTGGGAAAAGACAAACAACGGAAGGTATGAAACTACCAAATCAGGAAAGAATCAGAATTCTTGGAGAAAAGAAAAATTACAAGTACTTGGAAATATTGGAAGCGGACACCATCAAACAAACCAGAGATGAAAGAAGACCAATAAACCTTATCGAAACCGACTCTGCCGCAGAAGTCTCATCAAAGGGATAAATACCAAGGCACTCTCTTTTGTAAGATACTCCGGATCATTCTTAAAATTGAGAAGAGAGAAACTCATACAAATGGACCAAAGATCAAAAACGTTGATGACTATGCACAAGGCTTTACATATAAGAAATGACTAAGACAGACTATATATGTCCAGAAAATCAGGAGGAAGAGGAATTGCCAGCATTGAAAATTCTGTTGAGGCATCAATACAAGAACTTGAAGAATACATTAAAGATACTAAAGAAAGACTAATTACATCAGTCAGTAACAGCCTAAGTAACATAAGAATAGGCAGAAAAACAACAAACTTGGAAAGAAAATGTGAAGAAAAATAATGAAATGTATACTTTAAAGGAAAAACAGGCGACGTTGTTCACGAGAAGAAAGATTAAAGTGATAATGTACAAAAGAAATGCAAGTTGTCGGTTATGTGTAGAAAGAGATGAAACGGTTAATCACATAATAAGCGAATGCAGAAAAGTAGCAAAAGAGCAGTTGAAAACTTGGAGGAACTGGTTAGGAAAGGTATTCCTCAGGAAATGGTGCATGAAATGAGAATTTCATCATACTACCAAGTGTTACATGTATAGACCAGAATCCATCAAATAAAATGTATACATTTTCCAAGGATTTTGCGATACAAACTGATCACTTAATTCCAGCCAGGGGACCGGGGCTTGTGTCAATAAAGATGAAGAAAAAACGCGCCATCTAATGGATTTTGCAATCCCAGTTAACCACAGAGGGAAAATAAACGGAGGCGAAAAAGATAGGCAAATATTTGAACTTTGCCAAAGAACCAAAACAACCGTGGAACATAGGGGTAACTGTGATACCAACTTAGAAAGGACCTTAAAAACTTGGAAAAAAGACTGGAAGGACTGGAAATCAGAGGAATTATCGACATCATCAAGACAACAGTATTATTAAGTGCAGCTATAATACACAGAAAAGTCCGGAAGACCACTAGTGAAAGATTACCAGCTAGCGGGGGTGTAAAAGAATCGAATGAAGTGAAATAATAATAATAATAATAATAATAATAATAATAATAATAATAATTTAAGAGTTGATATAGACATGGAGACGTTAAGGAAACCTAAGGGAAGAAACGGAATCTTATTAATAGAAACCCAATGTTAAAGCTAAAATAAACAAGACTCAACAGAATAGTAAGTGTTGGCTATAAGGAGATGAGTGAGAGAAGACAGATAGAAATAAAATGGGAGCGAGAGAGTAAGGTAAATCATAATAAGCGAACGTAGAAAACTGTCTCAGGTGTACAAGTGCAGGTATAACTGCCTAAGGTGATCTACTAGCAATTGTGCAAGGAACTAAAAATTTGTCTATAAAGATCACACTATCGTGGAAAAGAAGACGCGTAAAATAGTTTGTGATGTTGAGATAAAAACATATCATCTAAAATCAGCCAGAAGATTAACGCAAAAGAAAATGAAAAACTGAATGAATAATTGTATTTTGCGTAACCTGGAGTTGATAGTGATACCGATTATATATGTAGCATTTTTACACAGAGCATGACGTGCGGAAGATGGCTTTAAGTTCGATTTTAGATCTCAGATAACTTTTAAAACTCCTTTGGGAAAAATATTTGATTTTATCATTTTCCAGATTTGGAAAGGTTGTATTCACCTTTATGTAAAAGAATAGTCTTCAAGACATTTTTTTCCTAAAATTATTTTGGGTTTTGATCCATCAAATTTTTAGCGGCAAATCAAATATTGTCTGCGAAGTATCGCGAAATTTTAAAACTAGCGCGAATGCGTCTACTGGTCAATAAGTAAAAAATACTGGTACAAAATTTACGGCTTCTCGAACCTATGTTTTCCACAAAAATCAACACTTTTCTTTTGTATGGAAATCGGTTGCGTTCCCATATATATATATATATATATGTGTGTGTGTGTGTATGTGTGTGTGTGTGTGTGTGTGTGTGTGTGTGTGTGTGTGTGTGTGTGTGTGTGTGTGTGTGTGTGTGCCTGTGTTTCTAAATTTGTGATTTATTTTCCGAATTCTCCGATAGATGATCCTATTTCAATATTACAAGAACAAGTATATACTTAAAATATCAAGAAACACTTGCAGGCTATTTTTGACTCTGATGGCATTTTTGAAATGGGGAAAATAGATGAATTTAGTGCCAATGATGTACAGTAATACAATACATTTTGTATTCGGTTTCAGTAAAAAAGGCTAAAGAGCCAAAAATGCTTAAACAGTATAACCTGAGTATATTTCCATGAGAAGATGAGTCATATATGGAGGTTAATGTTTGCAGATAGCTCACAAACTGAATTAAAATTCGAGTAATCTGTTTGTACCGCAACCTAGAAGTACATAAAACCGGGAAGCCTTTATTCTAGCCGTGGAAATTCTATTTCTATATTGTTATTTGCAAGAAAATGTTGTAAGGGTGTAAAACCAGCGACCAATTGGTATTAAAAGATTCAGCTGTGAATAATAGCAAGTGCCTGGCCGACCATATCACGCAAATTCGTCTTAAAAAAGTTAAATAAAGATAGCTCGTCTAAATACCTAGAAAATTTAGCGTTTATAATTTCTATCCTTAATTTGAAATCAAACTGTGACTTTTGACATCATGCCAGATTAAGAACTTAATTTCATTATCAAGATAATCTAATTTAATATTTAGCCGCCAGTTTTGTTTTGTTTTTTAAAGTTTGAGTTTATTGACTCGGTAGTCCAGGAAGATTTATATATACACTTACATTGAATAGGATTTAGATATACACTTACAATGAACATGTGCATGGTTATAATAACCAGAAGGAAGGTGAAATCCAGCTGAGACTTCTAGAAGTTAAAACAGGTATATAAACAAATCTAAATAAACTGCTATCTAATAAACTGCTATCCACCCTGTCCAAACTGGGACAGGGTGGGAATATTGACAAAACGCGTACGTATTCACCTTACTGGTTCATGTTCACATAAAATAATTTAAATAACATAAAGATATTTTAACCCTTATATATTTTTATGAAATATTACTGAAAGATTAAAACTAAGTTGTTGAAACGAATAATTTATTTATATAACATATTTTGTATATACAACTTCGCCAGATAATATACGTTTTCTTTTTCAAATGATGATGGAATTGGTTAATGTAAAAAAACAAATTGAATATTAATTGTTTGGTTGCCTAACAATTTGTTCTTGTGTCACCCATCTTTCTTTCCTCAGCAATGGGAAAAAGTAGAGCAAACTGGGCATTCTAGCTTTGATAAGGCAACTTCGTCAGGAAAAAGAAAATTGAATTCAACTCCAGCGTATAAAAAAAACAAACTATACAACTCCTAAAGAAAAGAAACGGAGAAAAAAACAGCAGATTATTGACTTTATTCTCCAGAATTCCTACCCGGCAGTAGTGGTTAGAAGTACTATAACCGGGTGGCCTGAATTGCAGACGGAAAATCCCTATTTCTACATTGCCATTGCCGAGCAAAAATACTGCCAAGTGTTAAATACAATATTACAAAATTTTATATCTTCAACTATTTTTCTAATTAGGAACCCTGGGTAGGAGGCACATGATTGGTCATGTTCATTTTCTTAAATACATGCAATCCGTCTGTGAGCCTTGAGATGTGTTTATTCCAGTGAAAAGTCTGCTTCTGGTATACCTCGACATTAATATTAAATTCGATAATTATATCTCTTAGGGCCATAACTACGTTTTGCGTTCGTTTGAAATCGCAGGAAAATGGTATTGAAGAGATTGGCACGGAGAGTCTTGTTCACATTTGGGTTGAGGTAAATACCTTCAACCGAGATCTTATTCTTCGCGAGATTTTCGCATTCATATCTTAGCACATACTAATGAGACCGTGAGTAGACGTACTCTTTCACCTCCTCGATTTCATCGCTTCTCATAAGTATATAGCTCTAGTACATGTATAGTCATCCACGGACAGATTGTTTCGTTGTATCGAAACTCTTCAGTGTAGATAGACACGCTAAATTCTCAAAGCTAGGATCAAAACCCGGGTGACTCAATCGCCAATCCAAGATCGTACCACACCGCCACGAAGAAACAAGAGTTAGCAAATGAATTATAAACGTTTATGTCCGAGGTGCATGCGATAAGTTTCCCGACTTTTTTCGTACGGGCATTTAAAATTGTCGTAGACTCTTAAAAATTCAGTATGTTATTGCTATACATTTTCTGAGATTACTGACCAATTTTTATGATTTCAGGTTCAAATGAACAGCTACAGCAGCAATTGGAATACACCCTACTAACGCATGATTGTCACAGCTGGTGAATTTCAAAAATGCAATCTGACACTTTAGAAGAACGATATGCAATAAAATTTTGTTTTAAATTTACAAAAAATGCCACAGAAACGAATGGAATGCTTCAGACTGTTTTGGAATATCTTGCATGAATAGAGCATCAGTTTTTGAGTGGCTTAAGAGATTCAAGGAAGGCAGGGAGTCTGTAAGTGATGATGAGAGGTGTGGGAGGAGTAAGTCAATACACCAAAGTTGATTGGCGAAAGGGTTAGGGTTGGGGTTACAATGTTGAGGTTTTAAGGGAGTTCAGGAAAAAATTCGGTCGGAAGAGGTCTGCACTCTTCAAATCGGGTCAGTGGCATTTCCACCAGGACAATACACCATCCTTGTCACAGACTATTTGACCAAGATGGGCATCAAGACTGTTGCACAGCCTCCCTATGGTCCAGACCTTGCTCCCTGTGACTTTTGGTTATTACCTAAGCTCAGAGGCTCTCGTTATGAGACAATTGAGGAGATGAAAGAGGCTCTGACGAAGGTCAATGACATGCTCACACATGGGGGCTTCCAGAAGTTGATGCAACGGTACAACAAGTGTATTGCAGCCGGAGAAGATTACTTCGAAGGGGACTAGAGTTTCATATGTGTACTATAAAAGTACCCATGCGAATAAAGTCTGGAAACTTATCGTATGCACCTCGTATCACATTTGTTTTGTTTACATATATCCGCTTAACGGTTATCGAAAGCTCAATTTATTCGAATAGCCTGGCCTTACGCGAGGCAACCGTTACTTCCTTCGCTAGAGAGCTCAGCCCAACAGGGTGTAGGGAAGCATATATTGTCCTCAACAATAACAATACCACACACACACACACACACACACGCATATATATATATATATATATATATATATATATATATATATATATATATATATATATATTCATATATGAAGTATATTCAACATCGGTGAAAGATTACATGTAGATTTAAGTCATTTTAAATTTTCTGCAATCTTTTGAGCCTGGACCCCTAGATAGAATTTTCCTTTGGGCGTAGAGACTCAGGGTTCTGAAGGTATTCTTTGTTCTCATTATAGATCTTACCAACATCAATATTATCGAATCTAACATTCATTCTGCATTTTTTTGTTTTAAGTTGGAGTTTATAGACGAGTTTCTGGATGATTATTTAGATGTACAATTACATTGCACATGAGAATGGTTTGATGCAGTAACAGTGCTTATCTTAGCATATGGAAGGATGGAAGGTGAAATGCAGTTATGTAAATAATAACCTAATGAATTGATCGATACCTTGATTGCTGTTATTTCCATTGCCAGATTTATATTTCGGGAAATATTGGAGGAGATCGAAGGAAGGAAAGTTGGCAGAAATAATTGACTTATTAACATCAATAAACAAACCGATAATTTCCAATGTAAAACCGCTTCGAGAAGGAAAGAAAGAAAGAAAGAAAGAAAGAAAGAAGAAAGAAAGAGGATGAAGAAGGGTAAAGTTAAAAGCAAGAAAATAGGGGTTAAGAAAAATAGATGATGAAGAAGGAAAAACGAAAAAAGATAGAAAGAAAAAGAGAACATAAAGAAGGTAAAGAGAAACAGTAAGAACATTTGAAATAAAGAATTTAAGTAAAGAGGGGAAAAGAGAAAGAAAGTAAGAAAGAAGTAAGGAGAAAATATAAGAAAGAGGGGAAAAGAGAAAAAAAAAAGGAAAAATCAATAGAAAAGAAAAGGAGAAAATGGAAAGAGCTAAAAGCAAACGAAAAAAGAAACGAAAAGAAAGATCATAAGAAAAAATAGAGAAAGAAAGAAAGCTGAAAAATAAAAATAAACGAAATATAAAGATAAAAAAGAGTAAAAATAAAAAAAAAGCAAGAAAAAGGAAAAAAAAACGATGATAGATGAGGAAAAAGGGAAAATGTAAGAGTGAAAAGAATGCAGAAAAATAAGAGGGAAACAGAAAATGAAAGGGAGAGAGAGAAAACAAGAATGATAAAAGCTATGGAGGAAGGAAAAATTAATTGGAAGAAAAGGAAAAGAAAAAAAATTGAAAGCGAAGACTGAGAAAGAAAGAAACAAAGAAACAAACAAACACAAACAAACAAACAAACAAAAAAGTGAGGGCTAGGAAAAAAAGGACAAGATAAAAAGAAAAGCGAAAAGATGGAAATGAAAAAGCGATGATAAAGAATAAGAAATGAAAAAGAAAAAGGAAAGACAGTAAAAGAGAATATAAAGAGGGGAAAGAAAAAAAAAAAAAGAAAAGACAACATATGAAAGAGAGAAGTTAAGAAGGGAAACGAGAACAACAAGAGAAAAATGAAAATCCATTATAAAAACATACATGAAAAAAGAAAGAAAAAGGAAAAAAGAAAATATAAAGAAAAAAGCAAACAGTGATGAAAAGATAAACGGCGAAAAGAGTAAAACGTATGATGAAAGATAAAACAAAGAAAAAGAAAAGATGAACGGAAAAGAGAAAAAGAAAGGATTGGAAGCCAATATATAAAACATCGGAAAGTGAAGATTGAGACTGAAAAGAAAGAAAGAAAGAAAGAAAGAAAGAAAGAAAGATAAAAATAGGAGAAAGAAGCGTAGGGAGAAATGATAAGAAAAAGGTTAAATGAAGAAAAGATGATAAAGGAAGAAAGAAAAGAAAAAGAAAGAAATTAAATGAAGGAAAAAATGATAAATACTGAAAAAGAGAAAAAGAATGACTATAAATAAAACAAATGAAAATATATCAGAGTAAAAGAATGAAAGAAAACAAGAATCCGATGAATAAAGAAACGGGAGGAGAAGTTTGAGACCGAAACATAAATATATAAATGAATACATAAGAGCAAAAAATAGAAATTATAATTATTAGATGCAATGGATGTTTAAACTATTGACTAAAATGATACAAATAATGACTATTGATATGTTTATTCGTGGGAGTGGATTCTCTGTGCGGAAAAAAATGAAATTAAAGTACAATATATTAATCAGCCTAAATAAATAAATCGATATTTTTTCGAAAGATAAAAATGTAAAAAAAATCTTTAAAAATTTGAACTAATAATATTTGCACTGAGAACGCTATTCAAATAAAAAATTTTAAATGAATAAAAAATAATGATGAAAATAAATTTTACAAAATATAAATTGTTGGATATCATTATTAGCTGCTGCGCTATCAAGGAGAATTATTATTAAACCAGTTAAAGTACTCACCCACGCCGAGTAAGACACAAAAGCTTAGACTACAGCTAGAGATCCTCTAGACATAGAATTTTTAATCCCCATAACTTAGTTTTTTACCAAATTGGTTGTGTGCCAGACGTAGATAACCTTGGTGGATAAGAAACAGCAGTTTGCTGATAATACTGCCTCATAAAGTTATCCAAATTGTCTCGTATTCGTCAACCTCAGCAGTATGGGAGGATAAGAAATATCCTGTCAAGATATCCGACAGTAGTAAAAAAAAAAAACGTGCATTCACGTCTTTCACAAAACCATGTGTTACTAGAACATAAACAGTTTCAGTTGAACGTTGGACTGGTTTTGCTGATTAAGTTATCTCCACTGAATATCGTTTAGCGACATGCTACTATTAGTAATATTAATGATATCAGTAGTTACAGCAACAGAATTGATAAAAAAAATCAAATGGAGAAGTGAACGTATGAGGGGGTGTATGGTTGACAAAAGGAACTCTCTAAAAGGTCATTTTAACTGGACTCTTACGAAGTCTTCAACTTATGAGTAACAGCAAATGAACTGAAAATAACAACTTCGATCTAGTATCAAAAGTCAACGAAACAATCATAAATAAAGCAACCAAGTTATAGATTATTATTCTTATGTATAATCATTATTGGTACTAGTTTCTCATATATATATATATATATATATATATATATATATATATATATATATATATATATATTAGTGTAAGTCGAAAGAGAGAATAAAATTATTTTTAAATGAGTCGGTCCACGAAGAGATTTATATTTTTTAGAATTTATTTATTCTATTCTTAAATACGTGTATGTTTCTAGCTAGTTAATTTCGTCACAGAACATATATGACACAAGGCCTTATCAATGGGGTTCTCAATGTGACTTGCACTCATTCGTGTTTGCAGTTTGAATGATTTTCAGTTGGATATGGGTTTATATAGAGGCCATTCTCTCTTTTTCTTAGAGTGTGTTTACCTTAGTCTGCGTTACCTCTCACTGATATTCGATATGTTTTTGACGTAGTGTGTATGTGTGTGTGTGTTCGAGTGGTTTGGGATTTAACTAGCAGTTATTTTTCATCTGTTTGTGTTTGTGAGTGACAGTCTAGGGCATTTTTGTGTGGTAATGTGGTTTGAAATTTACTGGTAACTATTTTTACTAATAATTTTTGTCTGTGTATATATTTACATATCTATGTATATAGTCGAGGTAAATATAAAATAATGCCAATATATCAAACCAGCCCTCAGCTAACGCTGGTGTGAAAAACTCTCAAAGGAATACAATAACAAGATCCATGAATGCGTTGGGTTCCCGTTATAACACCGGTCGTTATAGGTACTGATGCTTTGATTTAGGGAACAGCGACGATTCTTTCTGTTATTTAGTTTGATAATTAAAAATTACATGTAAAGCAAACCGAGAGCCAACAAAATTATCCTTCAGTTGCAAAGTGAACAGTAAATTACAGTATTCGCAAAAAACATTTACAAGAATATTACTATCATAAACATCTTGCTGCGAAGTGCTGTTTTTGTAGAAAATTTTAGTTGTACATAAATAATGATTGATAATGTTAATTACAATGACGAATCCGACGAGGAACGTTCGCTCTTCTAATTGATTTTTCAATGACGAGAAAGTGTGACGAATCGGTACAAAGGTGAATAAAATTATTACAGAATAAATAAATAAATAAAGGCGAGAAATATAGGAGTGAATTTCTGTTGATGTGCAAACTAGCGTGATGGAGACACGTAAAGGCACTTTCCCCAACACACCGCCATTTCCTTTATACATAAAAAACAAAAACAAAAGCTTTCTTCCCCTCTTTCTCTCTCTCTCTCTCTCTCTCTCTTTCTTTCTCTCTTCCCCCATACAGACAGATGGATAGACAGATTGATAGTATATAAAAGCGAATACCCATATTCCCTCACGCATATACCCATAAACATATAGAGAAGTGGATATCCCAGTAAACTAATTCAGAAACGCGCATGCGCGTAGACAAATGTGTCTGTGATTCTTTCTCATTTGAATATTCCTATTTGAGATTTTAAAAAAGAAAGCTGCATAGTCACATTGCTTTTAATTTCTCGATGTCTTCAAATTTTACCCTTCTGATGAATTTTCATGCATGAAATGTATGAGTTTTATTTAATGTTAATCTAGTTGTTACATTTTGGGTATTGTTATGGTCCGGACGGTGGTTAGAATGGGTGAACGATATTTCAAGTGTAAATGCGGATAAAATTCCAATCCCCGCATGAGGTTTCCAAATATTTTGCGACATTTTATCCTGGACCCTGTCCACTCTTATAACTAATGCTCAAATGGGTCTAAAATATATTAGGTATAAATATCATTTACATGAATATTCTTTCAACAATTCTCAGAATCAATCTGTGACATATTAAAAATAAAAACGAGGCAGGAAATCCCCAAAGAATATAAGCTGAAAATAATTTAACAAAATTATCTAACAATACATTTATATCAACCAAATGCGAATGAAAATGGAAGGATAAAGAAGATTAAACTTGCATATTATAAACAATTTAAACATTCATATTCTTGGAATGGTGCATGTAATATATGTGACAGTGTGATAATAATATTATTATATCAAATGAGTTAGTAATTGTTTTTGCTTATCTCATTGGAGATTTCCTAAATGTCTTTCCTTTCTCTTCTCTTTCCTTTCCTCTTTTAAATTTCCTTTAATTTCTTTGGTCAGAGGGGGGGTCTCAATCTCATCTTTCGAAGAGTCACTTATTCTGTACTTTTTAGCAACATAGGACTCGATTAATTCAGGATGTATTTTAAGGATTTTTCTTTTCCCTTTTTTCACCTGGTTTCTTCATTTGAAAACTAAGCTAGGTGTCCGCAGTAAGTGAGTGGGCCATGTTATTTCTTTTCCACCTAGGGCATTTTCACACGTGTCTTTCGATGGCTAGCTTGATGTTAACGACATTCTTCGTTATCCTTTCTGTCGGTGAACACATGTGTTTTTACTACGTTACGCCCTTTATCCAACCGTCAGATTTCATGTTCAAACATATTACAGATTACCCAGGTTAGAGATTATCCAGTCCTTGTGATCTGCTTTTAATGAAGGTCAATCAGTGGGTTGACTTCAAACAAAAAATCCATTGCCATGCTCTAGGACGAGAACCATGCCCCATAACAGTGTGTAAGATATCTTTGTGTAAGAAAGAAAGTATATTCATACGTTAATATGTACGTAGCTGCAAGAGAAATTTTCATCAGCTGGGGAATTAATGAACAGCAGTACGAATATTTTGGCAAACAATAATTTCACTCAATTTAGAATAATTAAGCGACGTTGAAATTAAATGCATTCTTAAGGATCATATAACTAAGTTTTTTTTTTCATTCCAAAGAAAAAAAAACGAATGATTAAGTCGGTTACAGAATAAATCTGTAACACCTACTGGTTGGTATATTATGTCCATTGGTTATTTATAAGTTTGAGGGAGGCTCAAAATTTGATAAAAATGTTGATGATTCATTTATGATTCGAACTGGTAAAAGATAAATTTTAAACAATTCGGGAGGGAAATCATTTTATATCACACACAAAATAGTGCACATCAGACATCATCTAGAAAATTCAGATAGATAACAACAGATGATAAAAACAGATATTTTTGAAAAAGTGGAAGGAAAAGAAGAGAAAATCAATATGAACGTATTGTTACGTATTGTAAGTCGGTAAAAAGTAAGTAAAGTTGGCGACCGTAATCGAGGGTGACCCGAAGGCTCAATAACTACAACACCGATGTGCTGGAGAGGGCTATACTCAATTCCCTGGCTCACTCCACTTTACCCTTGATCCGTACCTTATAATGCTGAGTGTTAAGCAATGCGGTATCAAATACCATTTCTGAGTGTTCGGTATGACTCGACCTTGGATTGAACCGCGGTCTCCCGGACTATAATAGGATAATATTTGAAATAAATCTAAATCTAATTCACGGGGATTAAGGAGGTATAAATATGTGAGGAGTGATAATTGATTAAAATTTGATATGTTGTAACTATTTAAAATTATTTTACCCAAGAAAGGGAATAGTTTGAAAAAGTCGGAACGCGTTTTAAAGGAAAGTAAAAGTGAAATAGCAGTGACTTCAAATTTTTGATTCTATCTTTTGTTATATGAGCGAACATCATAGCTGCATTGAAATTAAACTTGTGATTAGTTTTGGATATATGTATGAAAAGTGCATTATTAAAACTGCCTAATCTAGGTAAAATAATGTTATTTAGGGAAAGGTGTATTACGGTAGTTTGGGGTCGTTTTCTTTTGAGGATTTTGAGGGCTTTACATGTCTACGTTTTTATCATCTTTCGTTGTATCTCTTAGAAATCCAACAAATTTCAAACAACATTTCATGTATTATTTACGTAATATTTTCGAAATAACGCTGAACTTAAGGTTATGAGTCTTTCTTTATAAACACGTTGACGTGGTTGCTGGTTATTTTACTTCCACTTGTGTCTGAATAATAATCATGAAGATTTAGACAGTGGTATTTGTGCTGTACAAGTGTGAGCAAATATAATACGATGATATACAAAGGTTTCCATAGTATTTTTTCTTCGACCAACCTTTTGAAAAATTCTATGGCAATGGAGATGTGGTGACGTATACAGACTTGACCATTTTGAAGCATGTAGTTACATATCTAAAGATGGACGGGAGGAGTCTTATCTTAACATCATTCTTATGTCCTCCCATGACAGGGACTGACTCCAATGAAGACTCTTGCGTCTGAACAGCTCAACTTAGAAGAACACTGCTCACCCAGACGGAGGAATGATGGGGTTATGAGATTATGAGTGACAGCAGTTATCTATGAAAAATTATTCAGTTGCTATCAATCTCTTTATCTCTATATTTTTATGTCTGTCTGTTAGTCACTCCCCCCTCTCTCTCTCTGGGAATTTTCAGGGCGTAGTGGCTAAAGTGCTGGACTATGGCATCTAGTTGCACTATTACGTTCCTTTTCAGACTAATAACCCTTGGAAAAGTTTGAAACCCTTTACTCTCCATATATGTGTTAAATAGTATGACTTTGGGATTAAATAACCTACAAAGGTTGATATGCCATTAAACAAAGTAACCAAACCAATCCCCTCCCCCTCTCTCTCTCTCTCTCTATATATATATATATATATATATTCATCAGCATCGTCATTCTAATAACATAGAGCTCTTCCCCCGTCTCTCTCTCTCCCTTCACCATCCGTTCCTTTCATCCATCGCGCCGGGCAGGTCTTCTAGATAGCATCCAGCGTTTACACATAGCTGATGTTTGGAGCTGTTGTGGGATTTCATAAGAGAACATCGCTTATGAGTTTGTTTTTACTTCTCTAGCAGGGTCCCACATACATTTCTTGTTCGTCTTAGTTGCGCGGGTTGTGAGCTGGGAGGTAGGTGGTCGTACAGCTGCTGCTTTGTTGAGTGTTCCTTCCAGGATTTGTTAAAAACATCACCTAACATTCTTGTGAAGTTCCCATCTAGCTTTTTTCCCCATGCATTTTATTAACGTGGTGTATCTATATTGTAGTATTTACACAGCAAGAGCTTGGTAGAAATCTCGTTTTATTTTAACGGAGAGATCAGATTTCTATATGGTTGATTATCAGGCAATACCTTCGCTTGGCGTGTATTGACGTCACTTTCAGTAGATAAGATATTGCTACCGAAGTAAGTGAACTTGTCTACTAATTTGAGAAGCTTGGCACTTAAAGTGGAGATGGCCCCTTCTTGCTTAAATCACATGAGCACAACTAGATTATTAATTGATAAAAAAGAATTACATAAATAGCGCTTTGGAATGTGAGGCATACTTCACTTTTGTAAAAGTATCTCCTGAACACGGAATCATCTCGACAAAGATTCGTGTGAGTCCCTGTGGAAATAAGATACAAGCAGCTTATGCTTCACAATATGATTAGTCCTCACTCACCAATAGTTATATTAGAAATCAATACACAGCAGCTGTAAGAAACCTGTTTGATACTCTTCGGGATTCATTTGAAAGACATACTCCGAATGACCAATATGAAAACTTTGTTACCGCCCTTATAGAAGAAGCAGCCGAGTGCATACTAAACAAGCAAAACAAAGAGTGAAATGTAAAGTTTTATGGGAGTCAATAGCAGTTAGAAAAATAAGAGATTACATCAAAATAGCATCCTTATTAGATAAAGGAAACCAAATAAATATCAATGCTCAGAAACTTAAGAAATCGCTGAGAGAACTAACCAAAACATACCAAAAATAATGAATAAATTCAAGGCCAAATTAATAAAAGCAAAGATTTAGTAGAAGATAGACAATCATGATTAGCATGGAAGACAGTAAATGAAGTGGGCCGACGGGAGATCAGCTCAAAAGCAAAGCTAAAAGAAGAAAGAATATCGAAAGGAAAAGAACATGTCGAGAATCTGTACGGAAAACCTCCTGAAGTCGATGATAAATCTATCAAAAATATTAATGGCCAACTAGATATTCCACTAGGATAGTTTATAGAAGAACTTGACGTAGTATCGAAAAAATTAAAAGCAGGAAATCTGCCGGCTTTGACGAATGCCTCCTGAATTCTGGAAGACAAGAACATTTGACAAAATACTTCTCTAATTATACAGCGATGTCTATAAAAAAACGCAATAGACAAACCGGGAAAACCTGCATCCTTCCGTTCTAAAAAAAAAAAATGTTACTTCAGAATCATTAAAATTAACGGAAGTATAATACTTGCAATCCACAACTTCGCAGATTGTGATAATTCACTGAATCATAAAATGAATGTGTGCAAAAAGTCTTGGGCAACACTCTGTTGGTAGATTTCTCCAAATCATTTGATTCCTTAAACAGGGAAAATATGGCAACACACTCTTTTTCTCTAAGAAACCGTTACCGCTATATTGATGCACTACAAAAACATGAAAGCAATTGTTCGCTAAACTGATGGCGACACCTATTTCTTCAACATTGTTGTGTGAGTCTTGTAAGAAGATACATTAGTGTCATATATTCATAAACTGTCGAGACTATGTACTTCGAACGCCAATGAATCTAAGGAAAATTGTTTCACACTAAAAAAAGCAAGAAGCAGATAATATCCAGCGGAAGTTTTGACAAACGCAGATTACACAGACGAACTAGTGCTTCTTGCAAATAAACCTGCGCAAGCCGAATCCTCACTGCATAGTAAGGAAAATGAGGTACTGGCTTCAACGTGAACACAGATAAGACAAAGTTCATTTATCTCTCTATATATACATATATATATATATATATATATATATATATATATATATATATATATATGTTCGTGTGTGTGTGTGTATGTGTGTGTGAGTGTATCACCGTCTATTCATATCTATCTATCCATCAATCTAATTCGCTGTTCGTACCTGTTTTTCTGATTGTTTATCTGTCTTCCTTTCTAACTCCCTCCCTCCGTCTCTCTGTCTCTGTTTCACTCTATATATGTATATACATGTTTGTCTCTATTCTGTTCCCATGCATGCATCTATGCATGCATCTACGTATATATGTATGCATGTATGCATGTCAATTTGTCTATTTTATTATGTGCCTAGCTATCAAAGTCTATTCATATACACGTATGTATGTATGTATGTATCAGCCAGTAAGTGACTATTTATATCTACCTGTTGCTGTCTATTGATATCTATCAATCTGTCTTTCTCTCTGCGTAGTTTGACCTGTCTGTATACATCAATCTGTGTGACACTATGGATGGTGGTATACAGACTTAGCTCTATGCGGGTGGGCGTTTGTGCTTCCGTGCGAGCGTATACATGATTGTCGGTTAACCATAATAATGCATACGCGTATTGTGCATATGTGTGTGTCGATATAGAGGCTAAGAAATATTTGCTAGGGAATCTATAATTATTCACTGTATAAAACGCATAAAATCGTTTAACGACTCAAAAAATTATTATTACGCCTTTAAGAGACTCATTGTCTGTATTTTTTATGTCTAGTCTGTGTGGCCAAAAAGTCCTGAAAAAAGAATGCTCCCCCTCTGGGATATATTATAAGGAGAGTGAGTCTGCTGCAAAAGAAGTGGATAAGAGGCCAACACAATGAAATAATTTGGGTGATTAATTAATTATACTAATTATTTTAATTTTTTGGTAAAAATGTAAGTAAGCTAAGGACTTTGAATATTAGTGTAGTTCCCTGCAAACGTCAAACGCATATACAGGTGGTTACCAGGTTTAACACATCATGTCAAAATAACGTTGGGAAGACAGGATATGGATAATAAACAAATCAACCGCCGACCGACATGAAGAAATAAAAGTTAATGACACGTGTTCTAATATGACTGGCTGATACAATAATTAAGAAGATATAAAAGAAAAGATAATTTTGCATTCATAGGTGAGTCGGGTTTTGAAATCCGAAGAGAAAAGTTAGTTTTTTGTCGGTGTGAGCGATTCGTCGATATACCCTTACAAGGTCTTCCTCTCTCTCATGTGTTTGCGTTTATTGCTATGAAATTGTACCATTCTGAATTAAGTAGTTTCATATCTGAATAACATGAGTCATCTGTTATTTTCTAATTTCGAATATATATGGTCCATCGCATAACATCATTCGATTTGGTACCTTAAGAGTAAAGTTACGGGAGGACAAAGACACAGAGGGTCAGACAAAAGAGAGAGGACCAGAGTTACAGAGAACCAAAGATCTTGCAGTTTAAGTTTTTCTTCAAAGGAACTACAAAGCTAAAATCGAGAACGCCACAAACCGTCAATTTATGTCACATGATCTTCCTCCCCTAAACCTTTATTCAACTTTTTATTTTCGCCTTGCTCTTTCCTGGTGGGACTGTCTGGGATTTATGCATTTCGACTCAACTTACTGAGAAAGCAAACACTACTAGGGGCTAAACGATGATGCAGCCGGAGATTTTTATTCTGCGGAAGTGCTTGCTCCAGTTTTACGAGGATCATTAAATAAATGGGCACTTTTATTGATAGTACACACATGAAACTCTAGTCCCCTTCGAAGTAATCTCCTCGGGCTGCAATGCAATTGTTGTACCGTTCCAAAAAAAACCGGAAGGCCCCACGGAAGTCCCCTTGTGTGAGCATGTCAATGACCTTCGTCACAGCCTCTTTCATCTCCTCAATTGTCTCATAACGAGAGCCTCTGAGCTTAGGGAATAACCAAAAGTCACAGGGAGCAAGGTCTGGACTATAGGAAGGGTGAGAAACTGTCTTGATGCCCACCATGGTCAAATAGTCTGTGACAAGGATGGAATTGTGGACTGGTGCATTGTGCTGGTGGAAATGCCACTGACCCGATTTGAAGAGTGCTGGTCTCTTCTAACGGAATCTCTTCCTGAACTCCCTTAAAACCTCAACATAGTAACCCTAGCTCTAACCCTTTGGCCAATAAACTCTGCTGTATTTACTTCTTTACTCCTGCCACACCTCTCATTATCCCTCACAGACTCCCTGCCTTCCTTGAATCTCTTAAGCCACTCAAAAACTGATGCTCGATTCATGCGAGATATTCCGAATGCAGTCTGAAGCATTCCATACGTTTCTGTGGCATTTTTTCAAGTTTAAAACAGAATTTTATTGCATATCGTTCTTCTAAAGAGTCAGATTGCATTTTTGAAATTCACCAGCTGTGACAATCAGGCTTTAGTAGGGTGTATTCCAATTGCTGCAGTAGCTGTTCATTTGAACCTGAAATCATAAAAATTGGTCAGTAATCTCATAAAATGTCTAGCAATAACATTCTGAATTTTCAAGAGTCCTTGACAATTTTACATGCCTGTACGAAAAAAGTCTGGAAACTTATTGAAGGTCCCACGTATATTACCACAATTGTTCGTTAATAGACTGATCTGAGGCTTTTCCTTTCTCTTTGTTTAGATGCGTGGTATACTGAACCGGGATTCAAGTATCGTATTTGGAATTCTAAGGACTAAAATTCAATTTCAGAGCATGATGAAGCCTGCTTACTTATTAATTCCTCTGAATGTAGCAACTCGAAAGACAAAAATTCACAATTTGACAAATTTCAATGTGGACGTCACGAGAGAGACGAGAGACAGAGAGAGACAAAACTCTAAACTTGTCTGTCGATCTTCCTTTTCATCTACATGTCTGAACACATACCCATTCACATATAAACGCACATACATATGAAATAGTATAAAAACGGAATATAATATCCAGTGTGAACATGACATAGTTGCATATTTTGCCTTTAGATGTCATGAGTCAACATTATTCTGTATCAGTCTGCCACGTGACACGATTCTTGAGAGCCTGATTGGTTTTCTGTGATTTCTTTACCGTTTCAGAAATGTATGGCGAATTTTCGAAATTAATTGCTGATTAGAAAAAGAACAGATGCATGAAGAGAAGTTTCGTTTTCTTTTAGAAGAACCTGATTCGGTAACTGCTGTAATCATGCAATAACTCTTTAAAATCGAAACTCCATGTAAAACATAAATGTAAGAGATTCATTCGGGTTTCAAACATGCGTAATATGGCAGTTTACCAAACACGATGCCTTTACGTGTTGATTGTATAAAGTGACCTAAAAATGAAAGTAAGGGAAATACAGTACTATGATAGAGAAATTTGATGCAGACCTAGAAAAAAGGCGGAAGTGGGAAACGGATGTTGCTCAATGGTTCGGGTTTTCCGAGGGGTTAAAATTATCAAAAGTTTCTTTACATCAAGACCATTGACCTTCGAAAGTAAAAAAAATATGCAACTGTTTAGAAAATTTGGTGACTGCATCTTTTATATAAAGAGATAATTAGTCTGTTTGTTTTATGGAAAAAAACTCTTAAGAAACGAATACACAAATGATATGAATGTTAATGTAAAATGTACAGAATTCCATCTTGACATAAAAATAACCCAGAGGAGTTGATATGCCGTTAAAATTAATCAACCAATCATCAAAGTATTTCTCACTGGCACCAATGGCAGGTTTTCAAACTGAATATATTTTCTGACAAAGAGTTAAGGAATTGTATACATCGTATGTTTATTTTAACATTTTTTGTGTAGTTGTACCTTAAGTTTTATTTTTAAGTATTTACACGCAGTTATATGATATCAGGCATTACAATAAATTTCTAAAAATAAATATATTGCATAAAGTTGTATAGGTTCCAGGATGTCTATCTCATACAAATAACTTACACACTTATATTGTTTTAAGCATTATTATCTAATAAGTAAAAAGTAAAGTTGGCGACAGTAGTCGAGGGCGACTCGGAGGCTCCCTTTTCAATAGCTACTACACTGAGGTGTAGGGGAGGGCGCTACTCCTTTTAACATGCCGTTAAAATCAATCAACCAATCATCTAAGTATTTCTCACTGGCACCAATGACGGGTTTTCGGACTTAGGCAAACACAAAGTTATTCAAGGTTTGCATAAAGACATACGGTAAAAAAATCAATAGAACGCAATCTTGCTTCTCACTATGTGACGTTAGGATAGATAAAGCTAAATTCAATTACTGGCATAGATTACTGATATCTAATCAGGTTGGTAGAGTCTAGAATGAAAAGAAGTGTACTTGAATTTTTATTGCGCTGATTTTCCTACTGGTGGGGGGGGTCTTACTTCTTTTGTAGTGGACACAATCAACTTATAAATAATTATATGGTTTCAATTAATTCTGTTCAATAATAGTCATTTGTTCCCCCACTGTTATATCGTTTCAAGTTACTACTACTAATAATAATCTTTTGTAAACTAGCTTCAAGTTACTATAATTAACACAGATAATACACATACAGTTATATGGTATCAATCATTCCTATCGAATACAAATAATTTCTAAACTGATCTATTTGGCCCATAGATCGACACTAACATGCACGTCCAGGATTGGAGTTTCACCCTAGATATAATTTAGTGTCACACCCAGCACCTTTTTTTCGTGAGGAGTCTTGCTCCTTTGCAGAGGGTACAGTCAGCGTATTCTTAGACTTGACGACCGGGCGAATTTTTCGTGCGAAATATGAAGTGCAAATCACTTGAGATTTTGTACTTGAGTTTTGTCATCTCTCCTCGTATTTCCGGTTTTTCTTGATTGTTGGACGACTAAGTGAATCCTGAACCATCCACTTTCTTTCAAGGATTTGACCATCGGACAGATTCCTTGGACATTTTCCCTTTTTGATCAAATTTATAAAATTATATAGATATAGCAAACTCTTTCCTCTGTTGTGCTATTTGGTTGAAGTGGGTCCATGCAGTCTGGGAATATTTATATTTGGATATGGATATATTACAATTTTGACTTTAGCAATTCTTTTAAATATAAACATCCTTGTTTACAAAGTGTTGCATCTGCAGGTGTCGAAACACCATAACTAATAATGTGTCTTACAGAAGATCTTTCGCTTAGACGAATATGGTGTGCGTGTATAACACATCGGTGACACACATAGTAGTGGAAAAATGAATAGTACTCACAGTTGACTTGACTAGAACGGATACTTACAAGGATAAAAACATTTTCGTGGAACGCAATACATTTATCAATATGGGTTGAGCTGTGTGTCACAGTTCCCTCGGGAAAGGGTAAACTAATTCCACATTTTGTTCCAGGATTTTAAAGTCATCTGTGGTTTGCGCTGCCACACATAATCTCATCCCGTTCTCGTGTATTTACACGAGAACTCAAAAAAGGATGGCAAAAATTTTCCTTATGGCCACGTTTTTGGCACACCTGGCACTTATGTTTTTTGAATGGACAAAACCGTGCGTAGAGCCATTCGCCGCAAGACCAACATGTGGATGGTGGAATTTTATTAGAGCCTTTGGATTTGCTTGAATGGATGTGGCTAACTTGTGATGGTTGAGAAAATATGGAGGGTTGTTGTTGGACTAACACGATGTCCTTCCTTAATTTTAACAACCTGTTGCATTCAACTGTCAAATATTGTACTGTCACCTTTTCGTCTGTTTCCAGCTTTACTAACAGTCGGGAACGTATTTCTGAATCGTCGGGTAAGTGGAGAGCTGGGGAATTCATGTTGGAAAGTGTCGTGCCATCGCGTGAACCATGCATTAAATGTGTAGTCGTTTTCAGCGTCATAGGTAAATTCTTTTATAGTGCTCGCAAGGTCAACGCTATCTGAATTACCGGTGTCTTGGAGCTGAAATGTTTGTGTCAAAGCGGCTATTAAATTCAATTGTTCTTGCTGTTGTAACAAAATATTTTGAAGAACTTCTGCAGGGACGGACATTTCTATTTATTTATTTTTGGTTATAATTTTTGTTTAATCATTCTTTTAAGTTCAAATAACTCGTCGCCAGTGTTGCATCTGCGGGTATCGAAACACCATAACTAATAATGTGTCTTACTGAAGGTCTTTCCCTTAGACGAATATGGTGGGTGTGTGTGTATAACACATCGGTGACACACATAGTAGTGGAAAAATGAATAGTACTCACAGTTGACTTGACTAGAACATTTATTTACAAGGACAAACACATTTTCGTGGTACGCAATACATTTATCAATATGGGTTGAGCTGTGTGTCACAGCTTCCTCGGGAAAGGGTAAACTAATTCCACATTTTGTTCCTGGATTTTAAAGTCATCCTTGGTTCACGCTGCCACACATAATCTCATCCCGTTCTCGTGTATTTACACCAGAACTCAAAACAGTAGGGGTCAAAAGGGAGGAGGTAACTCCACCTGAAACAGAAAAGGGTTTAACTCCCTTTGACCGTTAGATCGTCCTAACACATAGTGTTACCTGTTAACTGATATTCGATAAATCCGATTTCAAAAACAGTTGGTCGATGCATAGCTCCATAAAAAAATTCAAAATTTTGGCGTTTGCTTAGAATTGAACATTGACAACTGTCACTGCTGCGTCACGTGTATCCATCTAATTCGACATGCAGAAAAATCTTCTGAAATCATGTTTCTTTAAGGCTGCTGTATGCAGTAGGAGAGTTCTCAATATCTGGGATAGAGTACATGCTGACATTATATATACTGAAAGAAAAATAATAACAAAAATAACAATACAGGAAAGGATTTGGTGATTAGCTTTTTTATTAAGCTTTTCTTGTTGACGGTGATCAAAAGCATCCATACTCCGACTACTGTAAACATTGACTTAGGATAGTTTGGTAACCACAAATCAGTATGTACCATAAAGGCACCAAATAGATATTCGTACTTGCAGTACCCTGCTGTGACACTGCTGTGGTAAAAGTAGACGAACGCACGAAACTCTGATAGACTACCCAAAGGATTACTTACGACTATATTTTGTAGAAATTTGTTGTTGACGGGAGAAAGAGAGAAGGAAAGCTGAGTTGACTGCGTTAGCTAAGAAAAGGAGAGCAAGATATCAGGGTGAGAAAGAGAGAGCAGACATAGACCTTGAATTTTCTTCCTGGTTTTCTGTTGTATTTCTTAAATGCTGGTTCGCTTTCATTGTGTTAAGCCCCTTTTGGAGTCAACACTTGAAAATGGTGATCGTAAACTTTCGTCTCCTTACACCTATGTGGTTGGTGTGGGTGTCTTCACCCATCACGTCTCGCCGTCAACTCTTCAAACAATGCGTCGTACCTTCCCTTCAGCCTGGTATCGGCGGGAGGAACATCCACTATCGCTAGTTCCACACATTTAGGGACCTCCAGTTTTCTCTAGTCATCCTCAACTAACGCAGTCATTCCCCTGTGACCGGCTGACCCACAGCTTTCTTAGTCTAAGTCACTCAGAGGTCAACTACTTGCCTCAATGTCTGCCTTTTCTCCTTACTTTTTCTTCTTTCCCTTAGAAAAAAGCCTTACATTTTCTTTATAATTTACATCACATTACAAAACACTAAATCTTTGTTATTTTCTTGCAATGGTATCAGTTGCTTTAATACATACACACACACATGTATATTCTATACATGCATAATATATATATGTATATATATATATATATATATATATATATATATATATATATATATATATATACAAACATGTATAAGATAAAAATCAATGAATATTTATGGACATATTTGATAGATAGAAAGACAGACATACAGACATACAGACAGAGAGACAGACGTGAATGGCATATCAACGTTTGTAGGTTGTCTAATACCAAATATGGTTTTTACATATATTAAACCTAAGATTTCAAAAGGAATACTATGTAGATAACAGTTTAGACAAGCCAGAAGTCGAAGATTTCTTTTATTAAAATTACACTTAATTTTCTAGAAAATAGACAATACGAGCGGAGTTCAAATCTTGGACAATGTTGCTAGCATTTTACTTTGCGCTTATCTCCCGGGAAGCCATATATTTAAATAATAACCAATATTTAATTCCCTGAGCTCACCTGGAAGCTATTTTCGGATCTTTAACTTTTTTAAATCTTGGAAACAACGTCACCGGGATGAAAGATGCTTCAAAATTTTTCCTAGTCTTACATGAATAATTCCACCGGAAACATTTGCGTCAAGTCAATATAAGCTATTCTTCTTCAATAAACAAACTATAAAGAATTGAATAAACTTGAAATTCAGGGCTTAGATTTCCCTAACCTTATGTGAATAATACCGCCGGTTGCTTTTGCTTCAAATTAAAAGCAACGTCTTTGCATCTTTAAATGAGTATTCAATATCCGCTAATCATTAACCGTACTAACCAAACTTAGTCAAAAAAATAAATATTCGTGCCCCACACTTGACACTTGCACAATTTATGACCAATAAAACTGCATATTAAATAAAGCGTCGATACAGGCAAAAAAGAAGGTAAAAATAAAACTCAGAATTCTTGTCAATCGGACAAATTTATTCCGTACCACAAACAGCGAGATCATAAATTCATTAATTATTGCATTGATTAATCAGTTGATTTAGAAAAAAAAAGAAAGAACTATAAAATGGAAACATAAAAGGAAGTCAGCAAAGAAAGAATGAACGAAGTAAGGTGGGACAGGAATTCAAGAGAAATGAAAAAGAAGAAAAAAAAAAAAAGAAGACAGATTTTTAAAAAAGGAAGATAGACGAAGGTAGATTCAGTCTTTCTCTTTTATTTATTAATGTACCTTCGTCTTTCTTCCTTTTTTAAAAATCAGTCTTTTTTCTTCTTTTTCATTTCTCTTGATTTGAAAAGAAAGAAAGATAGAAAGATGGAAAAAAACAAAGGAAGAATAAAATCAGGAAAAAGAAACCAGAGACAAAAAACATTCCGTACAAAATAGAATAAGAAAGAAAAAAAGAAAGAAAGAAAGAAGTATAAAGTCAAGTCCTAAAAAATGCCTACAAAGAAACAATGAAAGAGAGAACGAAAGAAAAAATATAAAATTGGGATCTAAAGAGAAGACAACAAAGAAAGAAAGAAGAGGAGATAAAGAGAGATGAAAAAGTGTGAGAAGAATATAAAAAGAATTGATTTTAAAGAAATAAGAAAACTAAAGAAAGATATCAAAGTAAAGAATCAAATCGAAATAAATAAATAAAGAAACAAAGAAGCATAAAAAAAAAATAAAGTGGAAGAATGAAATCGGGAAAAAAAAGAAAATCGAAAGAAAATGATATGTGCAAAATGCAGAAAAAGAAAGAAAGAAAGAAAGAAAGAAAATTTAAAATATGGAAGAATAATATTAAGAAAAAGAAAAGAAAGCAAAGACGAATGGAATGAAATCAGGTAAAATAAATAATGTATAAAATAAAGATAATAAATAAAAGAATTGCCGAAAGTAAAAACTTGCTATGAAGTAAATCGGTAAATACGAAGAAAAGCAAAGGAACATGAATACGTTTTTGAAAAGAAAAAAAAAGGAAGGAAAAAGAAAGAAACATAAAAGGAAAGAAATAACAGATTTAGAGAGAAAGTAATAAAGAAAATAAGAAAATATAAAAAAGAGAGGGAGGTGAAAAGAAAGAAAATAAATGAGATACAAAAATACAAACACTGGAAAAAACAAAATGATGACTAATTATGACGTAGAAGAAAAAATGGAATTAAAAATAAAACGTATGAAGAAGAGTTTACATGAAAAGCAGAAAAAAACAAAAACGTAAAGACACAACCTCAAAAGAAAAATGAATGAACTTGATTGGGATTAAAGAGGAATTTAAGAAAAAAACAAACAAAAACGAACAAGAATAAAAGGATATAAATAAACAAACAAAATAGAAATTTCTGATTATAATGATAGTAAAGAGAAGTTAAACGCATTAGAAACCTCTCTGAAATTTTTATTGAAGTCATTTGATTATTTTCCCTTCTTTGGTTGGTTGGTTGGTTTTACGGCATATCACCCCTTCCGGGGCTATTTCATGCCAAAGTCACTTTAAAAAATTATGTGCTATAGTTAAAGACATCATAAAAATATCCGGCCACGATCATTTTAAGCAGATAAATGCACCATACTTTGTTTCAATATCAAAATTTTCATAGCCAATTCATTAATCGAGATAAAAATCATTTTAGATATTATCTTCAACAGAGCTATGTCACCTAAAGATATCACCCCCCCACTCCGTTATAGCCACTGGGATTCTTTGATCCGTTTGTATCTTAAGATCCTATTATGCATTTCATTCTCTTGGACTGATTGTGCGTCTCAGAGGGATTCTGGTTTGTACATACACCATCTCATAGTATCGTCAAATTTTAATCTTTTACTCAATTCCTAGAGGATTACCGTCCATACCCAGTTGTGTCTAATCTTGTATCTCTTCTGTACCAGTTTGCTGCATTCGCTTACGGCGTGATTAACCGTTTCACCTTTACCTCTCCATAACCTAAACTTACTATTCTTATACCAATTATTAATTTTCTCTTGACGAGATGTATCAAGAAAAGTAAGAGTAAGAGGACATGTAGATAGTGTGGATCCATCAATATGAATACTCGAGGATTACTTCAAAAAGTGCAAAGAAAAACTAATTACAGCAGCCAGTGACAAGAAACGGAAACGGAGAGAAACAATTGTATGGATATTCATGTGACAAACTAGCGAAATTGCACCCGAAAAGACTTAAACATGGATACGAAAGGTAAACCTCAAGAGAGAAGTTGAATCTCTTCTAATAGCAGCATAAAACAATACCATAAAGACTAGTTATATTAATGCAAAAATCAATTAGACGCCTCAGAATGACGATTGGGGTTTATGTGGCTACATCGACGAATTTATAAGCAGATGCAGTAAACTAGTGCTAACCGAGTACAAGATTAGCACGACTGATTGGGAAAGGTGATCGACAGAGAATTATGTAACAGATTGAGGTCTGAGCATACTAACCAAAGGTAAATCAAAACAGAACCCAGTCTTGAGAATCAGAAGCATAAAATTATCTGGGATTTGGAGTTACAAACGGATCACCTAATACCAGCCAGAACACAAGACCGAGTGTGATGTCAAACAAAAAGGACAATTTGCCGTCTACTGTATTTTGCTATATCGGCGGACCACAGTGCGAATATCAAAGAAATCGAAAAATAAACAGATACAGGGACCTCGCCTGGGAATTAGGAAAGTTGTGGAACATGAGGATGACGGTGATACCAAGGACATATTTTCTCTTTAACATATCGATGTGGCTTAGAATACGACGACTGTTTCCCCTGCAAGATGTCCTTGGTGTGACTTTGCCCTGAATGTTGCGAAGAGTATTACCCGTCTATGGGTCGAATACATGTTTGAAAATTATTTGTGTTTGATAGGAATATTTGAAACGTCAGTGAGTGCAAATTATTCTAATTAAGAATAGTTACTTGAAACTATAATGGTTTACAAAGAATTATTATTATTATCATTGAAACCATAGAATTACTTTAGGCAAAGAATAATGACGGATTTCGCCATTAAATGACCCAACAACGGCTGACATGCAGAAAGACTAAGCAACAAGATATAATTCAACCAACCAACCAACCAAGTAATCAATAGTTTGTTCTCATTCTTATTTGTAGAAAAATTAACGATGTGAAATTTATCCAAAAATTTAAAGTCGAGCATTTAGACTATACTGATTTTTCCTCCATTGATTTAAACCATTCACCCGTTTAAAAGAAATATAAGACCACCCTCAAAAATGAAGAAAAAGATATCGTTTACAATTTTCAATTCATGAAAATCAGACATATGAAAGATAAGGTATATAGACAATTAAATTTAAAATATAAAGAAATTTCAATTCCTTTTTGTATGTATATTAGTATTTATGCTTAATTTTTAAATTTTGTTTTGACATGAATATAAGACCAATGAGCAGAACTATAGAATATAACAGCAATTTTTTTATTCAATATTTTGTAGATCCACCGTTAGCTTTGATAACTTCAAAAATTCGGCGAGGCATACAGTCAACAGGTCAACAGGTTTCTGAAGTTGAACCGGAGGTATTTTCCCCATGCGTCTACGATTGTGTGTTTAGAAATTGCTGAGTACTATCGACCTTCTCCATAAACTTTTGCAATAATCAATCCCCACAAATTTTCTATAGGATTGAAGTCTGGATGTTGACGATGTTTTTTTACTTCACGTACAATTCTTCTCTGGAATTGGGGTGATAGTTTTTTCTGACCTGCCAGTTGGTTTTCTTCTTCCATATTTATTTAGACTTTACAAGTAGGGCCTTCGCAATTTCTCTCTGAGATTTTCCATCTCTTTCCAGACCTGTAATCACCCCTTTCTCAAATTTAAACAGTTTAGTTCTTTTAGCCATTCATGTCTTTACGTATTGCAGTTTTAATAACTTTTATTTTACGTAGATTATATATAAAACCTTTTTCAATTAAATTGAGTTCTTTCTGCTTTAGTTTTTATTGGTGGTCTTATATTTATGTCAAAAATAAATTTAAAATAAGGCATGAATGCTAATGTACATATAAAAAATGTATTAATTTTTTTTACTTTTTAAATTAAATTATCTGTATGCTTTATCTTTCATATATCAGATTTTCATAATTTAAAAGTTGTAAACAGTAACTTTTTCTTCATTTTTGAGGATGTTGTTCAATTTTTGCCTAGGTGTGTATTTTCAGAGTGTCACGAATCTTGTTACCAAAACTCTTCACCACGAGAAAAATGTGACACAAGGTCAATGTTTAGGCGTGGGAAATTGGTTTGAATTTAGTGTTTTCTCGCTTCTAGACCAAAGGAAAGGAACTTACTTTCATTTTCTCTACAAGGAAATATATATTATTCATTTTTGATAATAAATGTTCACTTTTGTTGTTTTATCTTTGATTGTGGAATTCACAATTATTAGAGATAGTATTGGGAAAAAATCGACCCAGACACACTCAATTTTATAATACACCTCAAAGGATAATACTTGTTCACATTTAAATTTTTTTAAAAAGATACTCGTAACACTCTTCACTGGTATCGTGACCTGGTTTGAGCATGAAGGTGCTACTCATGTAGTGTGCCTTGAGCAGAAATAATTTGATGTATCCCATCTCTATCCAAGTCTACAACAGGCTTAAATTCAGTGTTTTCCTTCTCCTATATTTGTTGCTATAGAAAGGTTTAAGAACCCAGTTTGCCCTATTCATCCATAGCAGGAATTAGAATTGTTGGATTCATGCTTTTCCCAAATTTATTTGCAACATGTGGAAAAACGGGAACTATGCTAGAGCGAGAAACAGTTATCAAGCCCCTCTTGCAAACCAACATCACCCAGTGTTAATTTTTCTTTGCCTAATTTTTCTAATAACAAATATTCTTATATTCAAAAAATTAATTTTAAATGAATATACACATGAGTTAATCCCATTGGAAGAAATTGTGATCTTAGTCAAAGTATATAGCAATATACTCAACAGTTTTGTAAAGCTTGGTACATCAGTTGTTTAACATACAACTTTATGTAGAACTCGACTGTGCAGACTAGCAGAATGGCATACAGAGCAGTATATATATATATATATATATATATATATATATATATATATATATATATATATATATATTAAGAACAGAGGATTTTTCTGTGGGTTTCTTAGTTCGTCTGTGTATAACTTCTGCTTGGGGCATTGTTTTAAAATATCAAAATACCCAATGTAATTAAATATATTGCCTAAAAACTGAAATAAAACGATTGTATTAATCACCTATGAATGATTTCTTTTTCTTTATTTTGTATTTTTATTTGGTGATACTGTATATTAATAGAGTACAAGCTTTGCAAAATTTAGTCCTGTCTTTTGAAAGGTGTCGTAAGGCCATTCCTCACTTTTAATAGCATCACGCATCATCAAATGTAGCGTTTGTTTTTCCTTCTAAAATTCTTGAAATCATTATTCAATCATCGATCGATTTTTCCTTTTTTTCCAATACAATATCGAGTAGTGTATTTCTTAAGTTTGCTTGGACAATTCAACACATTGTTTCGTATTGCTACTGCTTTGTTGCTATTACAAAGTTACAATTGAACCGAATCATGGGCGTGTTCTTTATTTTGCTATTAGTTATAAAATGACTATTTATTAGGTACAATATGATTGGCTAGGAAAGATTAATGACGAAAGCAAAATTCTTGTAAGCTGTATTCATCTTTTTGCATAGAATATATCTTTAAACTATAGCATAAAACTTTGATCAAAACCAAAACCACTCTACATACCTACCAATCAATGAACAACAAATTTAAAAAAAAACATATTTTTTATATGAATTTTTCAGACTTGCTCAATGAGTTTAAAGAATATAGTAAAAGTTTTCCAACCTCTCTCATAAACTGTAACAATTAAGTTCCGCCTAATAATGAAAATATATATTCTGAAAGCCTGCGAAACATATTACTCTATACTGTGTGCTTTTTCATGTGACTATGACGGCGAAAAGGCAAGGCTTTTGGAAAAATGTTTGAAATTCACTTTCGATGTCGTCTATGATAGGTTGATTTCAGAGTTTATTCAAAGTCACCAAAGATTAAACAATAAAATTCTCCAGTTCTAACCTCAGTTTGACTTTATAATAATCAATAGAAATATCGACAAATATCCACCTCTAAAACAAAACAATCTGAGGGGATTCCCCAAGCACAATTGGCCGAAGTGCTCAACTCTTGATTTGGAAGTTAGCAAGCTCGAACTCCAGTTGCATTATTACGTTCACATTCTGACTAATACCCTTAGAGAAAAGTATGAACCTCCTCACTCCAATAGCTATAAGTTAAATAACACCAATGCTGTTCTCCTGCAAGGATGTCTCTGGCACTACATAACCAAAGCATATTGAAATGCCATTAAAACAAAGAAAACAAACATAATCTTTTATCGTTTTTAGCAACAGCTACTTTTTTATTTCCAAATAGTATAAATACTATATTTTCTGCAATCATTGAGTTATGTTATAAGAAATATTGTAAAGTACACATTTCACTTTGTTGTAATATTAGAAGATGTTTTTTTTTATGTCCTGGATAACGCCGTATATTCCTGTAAATTGAATTATTTTTCTAAATTATTTTTCAAAATTAACTTTATTCGTCAATTGCTTCGTTGAATATCTCACGAAACAGATTTTGAGTATCGAGTAATTGTACATTATTTGATAATTCAATTGTCAGGCATTTTATTCTTAATAATACTGATGACTTTTTTATGCAATCAAATTTTTGCTTTAAAGTGTGTGACACTTTAAAAATAAAAAACTGAAAAAATCAGTTTCTTCAATACGCTCAGTGAAAACATTGCCAAGTTTTTTAGAAAATATTAGTCGAACTTCTGTTCAAATTCCAATATATCAGAGATTAGGGAATTCGTGTAAATTACATTTTTCTTTTCAATTTCATCGTCTTAAATTTCATTAAAGTCAAAATGTTCCTAAATTGAGTAATTTTCGTCTTGAGCTCCAGGTAAAATGATTCCCAAATCTTCTGGGTAATGGTGTTCCTGAAAATAGTCATGTTTGGCTAATGACGAAAAGTATTCTCCAACCGCAAAAATAGAGTCAATATTTGTAGTATCCTCAAAGAAAGAAAGAAAGAAAGAATGGGAAATGCAACACTGGAAAGAAAATCGAAATCAAATAGAGAAGAAAAAGATAATAAAGTAGATGGAATATTGAAGGAAAAAAAAAAGAAAATAAAAGAAAAATGTTTTAAAAAACGAAAACATGAACTGATAAAAAGAAACGAAACAAAAATATAACAAAGTTCTTGGAAACGTTAAAACACCGGAAAATAAACAAGACGTTTGGAGTACTTGTCTACAAAAAAGCATTCAAGAGGTGCAAATCGAATGTATGAATCTGGAAACTGAAGAACGAAAAAGGGAAAAAGGGTAGAAAGACGGAAAGAAGCAAGGAAGGGTGAAAAGACGCAAAGAGGCAAGGAAGGGTGGAAAGAAAGAAAGAAATAATAAAAGATGAAAGAGTGCAGAAAAGTTTACTTTATGATAAAAGTGCACTAAATAGTAAACAGGGCGTTTTCTAAAACTGATGGGAGCAGAAAAGTGAAATAAACGAACCGGCACAGAAAGGTAGTAGCTTATTGGATGCTACTACTTTTATATAGGAGTTCACAGGAATAGATGAGAACGTAAACAATCGGTTTACACCACACCCATACATATGTATATGTGTACGTGGTGCATTCATAAAGTATCCTGACTTTTTTTTTGTACAGGCATTTTAAATTGTCGTAGACTCAGCATGTTATTGCTATATATCTTATGAGATGAGTGATTTCAGGTTCAAATGAACAGCTACAGCAGCAATGGAATACACCCTACTGAAATCTGATTGTTACAGCTGGTGAATTTCAAAAATGAAATCTGGACGTGAGGACACTTTAGAAGAATGATATGCAATAAAATTATGTTTTAAACTTGGAAAAAATGCCACAGAAACGTACTGAATGCTTCAGACTACTTTTGGACCACCTTGCATGAATCGAGCATCAGTTTTTGAGGGGCATAAGAGATTCAAGAAAGGCAGGGAGTCTGTGAGGGATTATGAGAAGTGTGGGAGGAGAAAGGGAGTCAATACACCAGAATTGATAGGCCAAAGGGTTAGGGTCAGGGTTACTATGTTGCTAGGTTTTAAAGGAGTTCAGGAAGAGATTTCGTTGGAAGAGGCCAGCACTCTTCAAATCGACTCAGTGGCATTTCCAACAGGACAATGCAACAGTCCACAACTCCATCCCTGTCATAGACTATTTGACCAAGATGGGCATCATGACAGTTGCTCATCCTTCCTAGAGTCCTGACCTTGCTCCCTGTGACATTTGGTTATTCCCTAAGCTCGTTATGAGACAAGTGAGGAGATGAAAGAAGCTGTGACGAAGGTTATTGACACGCTCACACAAGAGGACATCTATGGGGCCTTCCAGAAGTTGTTGTAACGGTACAACAAGTGTATTGCAGTCGGAGGAAATTAACTCGAAGGAGAGTAGAGTTTCATGAGTGCACTATCAATGAAAGTGCCCATACGAAAAAAGTCTGGAAACTTTTTCGATGATCCTCGTATATATATATATATATATATGTGTGTGTGTGTGTGTGTGTGTGTGTGCACGCACATTATGCTTCAAGTATAGAAGTATATATACGAGAATCGGTTGAAAAGTTCATTGGCTGAACATGTTATGTCACCAAACATGTTATGTCACCAAACATGTTATGTCTCATGAAATGTGACCAAACGAGGTTTATCTTTCAACATTGTCCCCCTAGGTCGCCTGAAAAGTTCATAGAAGTTTATCATATTTACTCAAACCCTCTGCTCGGGCAGGATATGACACAAGGTCATTTTTAAACGGAGTTTAACAGGTTTGAATTCAGAGTTTTCCTTCTCCTAGACTAGTTGCCTCACCAAGGCTGAAGAACCTAGTCTGCCCTACTATTTACCCATAGTTGGAGGGAGAATAATTGGATTCATACCTTTCTCAAGGGTATTAGTGCTATGTGAAATGTAATCAGTCCAGGATTTGAACTCGTGTCGCCGTGTCCAATTCCTGCGACGATAACCATTACACAACGGACACCTCGTTCATAGAAGTTTATAGGCTAACCAAGATAACTTTCTTGTAATGTCACCCAATAAGGTTTATTTTTCGACATAATCCCTCTAATTCGTCCGAAATGTTCATAGGTGGACCAAGATAACCTTTTCTGGAATGTGACCAAATGAGGTTAATTTTTCTTGTGGTCCACACACTTCTTCCATCGGAGTAACAGTGCTTTGATCCCACAGGTCAAAGTTGTTATTAAAAGCAGATATGATATCATCATATGAACTTTTCACCCAATAAACTTTTCAGCCCACTCTCATGAAATAGGATAATATCGCATGAGTCAGAGTTTCAGGATTTCGATCGTTCAGGTTTCAAGTGAGATGAGTTAAGCGAGAAACTGAGTCGGGAATTTTTATCCTGTATTATATCTTATTTTATACTTGAAATATATTGTACAATATTGTTCTGCATTGTCGTACTTAGAGCGCAATAAAGATTTTACGGATTAAAGACGATTTTAGCGTTAAATTTTAATCGTTATCGTAATCATAATTATATATTGCAGAATGAAAGTAAAATTGTAACGCCATAAAGATAAATACTAATTTTGATTTGGGTATTGTAGATGAATGGATTCTGAGTACTTATTTTGGAATTTGTGCATTGATTGATAAATATGACCATTTACTAATATTTTACGCATGTTAATGCTGAGAAAACAGAATTACATATATGAGTTGTTGCAATTTTATTAGAAAATAATTAGGTAAGTATTCTTTATATATCTAATTTGCAGACTAATATGGCATAAAATAAAATATAATACAATAATTTTCAGCCACCTCTCTCTCTCTCCCTCTCCCCTTGTCTTTCTCTCTCTCTCTCTCTATATATATATATATATATATATATATATATATATATATATATATAGTATTGTGCTGTATAATGTATAATATTACATTTCTTGGTCTGTCTTATGGCAAACTGAAACCGGTTATTATCATTTGACGATTTTCAAAATAGTAACAGTTACCAACTTGACATTTCATTTTGATTTTTACTCGGACTGATCTCTTTTGGTCCCATCACCTTCAAATAGTCCAATTCCGATGGGTACGAATGAAACGAAGAGAAAGTTTGCAAAATTAAATTGTTAAACAAAAGGAATAAACCCGTTTCTCGATGCCAACACGAGAATAAAATTATTCAAAAAATGTAAAGGACAAAGAAGATGAACTTACGTAATTGGAGGGAGACGTGTCACGAAAGGAACATTGAGATTTTAACGGTTGCTTCTTTTAAAATCGTGATATATATATATATATATCACTTATCTCACTACTGCGTTCGTTGGAGAGCTATTATGCAAAACCTTTTTTCGCTATTTGAATTACTTTAATTAAACTTATTTATTCCTAGGCTGCGTGGAATAAAAGCAAGTCAAAATAATGCATGATAAAATAATTTGATTAAACGAAAAGACAATGACTGAAGGCTATGCCCTACTAATGATTGATTAATAGAATTGAACTGCATGGCTCGCTTTGTAGGGTCATTTTATGCTTAGAAGTTAGCAAATCAAATTTTTTAACCTGTAGATGGGGTCCAAATTGGTAATATCTCTCCGGGTCAGATGAGATGTGAGTGTAATAGCCATGAAGTGGTCCTCTATAATCCTGTGATCACCAGAACTTGAGTCTTACCATTAGATATATACTTAAAATGCCTAAAATATACCAGAAATTGCCGCCGAGCATCGTAAGTATGCGAAATTTAACACAGTGAGAGACGGTTTGAGATTTTTTGAATATTCGTAGATATATTGGTTATTGAGCTTTTAAAATAGTATTTATCGCTGGTTTTTAATTTATCCAACAATCGAAGGTTCTATCACTCATAAACGTAAATTGATATTTACTTTTAATTTTTAAGTACGCTTTAAGAAAACCTTTTTTACATCAGCTGTTATTTTTTAATTCTAAACTAAGGAGTTCTGAGTAGAATATTTGAAATATCTCACTTGCCATATTTCTTTCACTTTCTGTTTGCAACGTTTATCTTATTCTTATAAAAATAATACTCCACCATCTATTAGTATATATATATATATATATATAGTCATCCACAGACAGACTGTTTCGTTCTATCAGAACTCTTCAGTGTGGCTAGACACGTAGGACACTCGAAGCCGGGATCGAAACCCATCCAACTTTACGTTAGACTAAATCTCAGACCTATCGGCCGACAAGCAGACCACGGTGGCTAAGGGGATTTTAAGGTATTTATTTAGCAACAACAGCAGCAGCCGTTTGTTTACATATATATATATATGTGTGTGTGTGTGTGTGTGTGTGTGTGTGTGTGTGTGTGTGTGTGTGTGTGTGTGTGTGTGTGTGTGTGTGCGTGTGTGTGTGTGTGTGTGTTTCAGGAGACCTATCTTCCTGTCGAGAAGAACTACCATTAAATGCGGTTTAACGTTATAGTCAGGGTCCTACCCCTTTACAGAGAATGCAGCATGTCGTCGTGTTTCGCTTATTCAAATAATCATTTGATGATGCAGTCAATGAATGTAAACCAGATTTTGTTTTTAGAGCCCAACTTCCAAAATATGTTTTAGAGATAAATGTACATTACTCAAAATTGGCTTGCAGCCAAAACATTTCTTTGATAAAACTTGCCAAGCTCTATTTTCCCGTTAGCAATGAATCCAAATGTATCCGGAAGCCGATGAGGTGATTTACACGCAGTTACATAATTGGTACACTCAACTGAACGAATACGTCATCGCTGCAGAATTTTGAAATTAGCAATTAATATACGACCTATGAACCCATTAAGTTCCTGTTTTAACAACAATCCATGATGCTGCGGACTCTTTTGCCGCACTGTCGGCAGAGCTCTATTCCCTGCAGATAAAAAAGACTCTGACTAAAACGCTAAACTGCTTCTGATGCAAAAACTATAATTCTGGAAATATGGGGAGTGTGCAGAACCCCATCGGTGCCTTATCTACTGGGTAGATTCAGACACAGAAAGGTAGAACCTGTCAGCATCCTATCTATTGATCAAATAAATCTATGGATAAAATGATCCATCGATCAAATAGATCTATGGCTCAAGTAATTTATCGAACAAATGGGGCGATGGCTCAAATAACCTGTCGATCAAATTGAATTATTCGCAAATTATCATTAGATAAGAATACTTGATATAAAACCCCGGACAAAAATAAAAGACCACCCTCAAAAATGAAGAAAAAGATATTGCTTACAATTTTTTAATTATGAAAATCAGATATATGAAAGGTAAGGCATAAAGACAATTAAATTTAAAATATGAAGAAATTTCAATTCATTTTTGTATGTATATTAGTATTTATGCTTAATTTTTAAATTTTGTTTTGACATAAATATAAGACCAATGAGCAGAACTATAGAATATAACAGCAATTTTTTAATTTAATATTTTGTAGATCCACCGTTAGCTTTGATAACTTCAAAAATTCGGCTAGGCATTCAGTCTTCAGATTTCCGAAGTTGAACCGCAGGTATTTTTCCCATGCGTCTACGATTGTGTTTTTGAGTTCAGAAATTGCTGAGTACTATCGACCTTCTCTATAAACTTTTGCAATAATCAATCCCCACAAATTTTCTATAGGATTGATGTCTGGAGAGTACGCTGAGGAGGGGGGTGCAAGAAGTATTATTTTTTGTTAAATCAAGTTCTTCTTTGTTATTGATGCATTGTGGATAGCAGCATAAACTTGCTGAAAAATCCATTCTTCTCCACTGAGACGTTACTCTTCTTGAGAGAGACATAAATCATTTAGCATCTTCACATAATCTGCTGCTTTTTGTCGACCACTGGCAAATTGTAGTTTAAGTTTTCCGGAAGATTAGAAGCCCCTCCACCAAATCATAAGAGATCCTCCTTCACAATGCCTTGTTAAATAATTTTCTTCTGTAGAATGTTTGCGTGCCAGTACTTCTGAAAGCCATCTGGATCGTCTGAATTGAATTTCTTTTCGTTCGAGAAAACAACTTTCTGCCATTCTTTAGCAGTCATGGTTTGATATTGATGAGCATATTCCAATCGTTTCTCTTAATGCTTCATAGTTAATCTTGGACAATGAATTCTTTTCTTATGCTTAATTTTTTCATTTAAATGCTTTTTTATTATTCTAGTACTGTAAAAAGTAACCACAAGAGATATCAATATTTCTGATGTTGACGATTTTTTTTTTTATTTACTTCGCGAACAATTCTTCACTTGAATTGTGGTGATAATTTTTCTGGCCTGCCAGTCGGCTTGCTTGTTCCATATTTATTTGGACATTTAAGGTAATAGCAGGTAACGGTTTTACTTCGTCCTAAGGCCTTTGCAATTTCTCTCTGAGATTTTCCATCTCTTTCCAGACCTGTAATCTCCCCTTTCTCAAATTCAGATAGTTTAGATCCTTTAGCCATTTATGTTTTTATTATTTTAAGTATTGCAGTTTTAATAGCTTTTATTTTACTTACATTTTACTTATATTTTTCAATTAAAGTGAGTTCTTTTTTTTTTAGTTTTATTGGTGGTCTTATATCTATGACTTATATTTTTGTCCAGGAATGTATAACCATGCAAAAAAAAAAAAAAAAATTTAGAAACTACAATAACATGTACATATAAATGTACAATGAATACATTTCCCAATATCAACGGATAGATATATCGTTAAAATCAAGTAACCATTCTTCTTTTCAAGAAGAATTGATGTATACTAATTTGCTTATGACATTCAGCGGGCATATATATATATATATATATATATAGTCTTCCTTCTCTCTTTTTATCTGTATTTATCTTATGAAAATTTCAGCCACAATCATTGTTTCTTTCTGTTCATCTTTTATTCATTGCATCCTACTCCTTTTTTTTCTTCTTTCACCCATTCAATCAAAACTATAGTCACTTCCATTGTTTTACTCAGTATTTCCTGTTTGTTTCATTCATTATTTCGTTCATTTCCTCGGCTATCTTTTCAATACTAGTTTTCCATCTTTCCTTCATCATTTTGCACTTTTCGTATTACTAAATAAAATTTGAAACTTGACGGCCTTCTATCATTCTGACATACAAGTAGATTTCAATCATATAAATTGTCAATAAGAAATATCCACTTCTAAATCCAGCGATAACATTGGATTCGTACGTTTATTCGAACATTCATTCCGAACGTTTTCCACCGCCAAAATAAACCATATTATTTTTAATAGTTTTTATATAATGAAATTAATTACGATAATTTTCTTTCTTTCTTTCTTTCTTTCTTTCTAAGCCCCTCCCCTCTCACTCTCTCTCTTTATATATATATATATATATATATATATATATATATATATATATATATATATATATATATATATATTGGGGTTTATCTAACGGCCGCCTCATGTTTTATTAATTCGTCTGTCTACCGAATGAAGAAAAACATAATTTCCTTTTTAAATATCTCTCTCTCTCTCTCTCTCTCTCTCTCTCTCTCTCTCTCTCTCTCTCTCTCTCTCTCCTCTCTCTCTCTCTTATATGAATCAATATTTTAGAATTTTGTTTCGTTTGATTTAATTGGCTTCTGTTCAAAATGGCTTGTTAATAATATTCAACCCTTTTGATGTAGAAAAGTTTCATTAAAAAACAATTTCATATTTCAGTTCTAGCTTTTTAAGAATAATTATTTTTGTTGATTTCTTACAAATAAGATTAGTTGAAAATACAATTAAAAGAAACAAATTTTTGTGAATATTTTCGAATGGTTGTAATTAAAGGAATTCTATACGACCAGGATGTCGTATTCACCAAATCACGTTCATACGGTAGACTCTTTCGGGTATATCTCAATATATATCAGACAGAATACGTGCCGTAAAACAACGGTTAAAACCAGTTTCCATTATAGAAATAATCATATCCATACTTGGTCCTCGCCATTGTTGCCTTGCGCAAAAATCAATGTTATCTAGCGGATGACACCTGTGTGGTGACACTACATACATGCAGCTGTGTGTATGAGTGTAGTGAGGTGACCTGGAAATGACTTCAACGTCGTCAGGTGCAAGTGTCATGGAAAAATACCGGTAGATATTTCAAACCCAAAACAAATAAACTAAAGAACAAACAAAATACCTTGGTTCGGAAGGTGTTCTAAAAGCATATCAGTTGATAAAGACCAGAAAGAAGACACAAAAACAGTCAGAGAATGAAAATTGGTGGTTGCTCTGGCCGAGTGTAGCATAGTCAATGACGATTTCTATCTCGGTAATTTGTCTCGTGAGTGATGGAAGATACAGAAACATAAATCTCCTCACCTGTTTAACATTCCTTTGTTCAGTTACTGATGGCCATGGAAATAGGCGGAAACGAATAAGGTATACAAAGTGCAGGCAGATCCATTCTTCTCGTAAGAACCTGCTCTTCTCTTATCTTTTGGTGGTTCATTCGCTTTCTGAATAAAAAAAAAACAGCTTCTTTCATTGGGTTTTTTAGAACATCTAAACTTTCGCCTGGCTCGATCAGCCTTTGCTACTAGTGGAGTTTGGTGATTTCGGCAACGTTTAATTAATTACCGTTTTCAGTCTGAGGTGCTAGATAAGGTTCTACATCGTGCCTCCAAGATAAGATTTTGAACTTTATTTTTGTTTAGCTATTTATTTTTCGTATATGAAATTAATGCTTCGTCTAAATTTTGTCGATTTGAAGCTTTATAACTATGTTAATATAATAATACATTTATAAATTATTCTTTGTTTGTCCATTGCTTTTGTTTCATTGTTTTTCAGTATATAATTTTTTCTAGGATTAGAGCGAAGTATTTGTAAGTTATGCCTAAGACCAATTTGTCATTACTACCGAGTATTAAGGTGTCGAATTTGTACCAGTAGAGAATTAATGAAATATATAGGGTGCAGCAGAAATACCAGCCATATGTTAAACTTTCACCTGTGGGATGCAAGCGAAATTAGACAAGTAGTAATGGTAGCTCCATCTGGCAAATGTCTTATCTTCTTTTTTTTCAGATATGAGCAGTTACATTGATAGTTTGATTGTTGCACACCTTAGGTTTTCAATTGAATTTTTTAAAAATATTGATGAATCTTTAATTACTACACAAAGAGCTTTTAGGGCTCATTTCATGCCACGTCAAAATGATGATATTCCAAATATGAAATCGATATTGGCTGTGGTTGAAAATTTCAAAACCACAGGTTCATCAATTAAAAGAAAGACACCAGGAAGAACTGGAAGTGTTTGAACTCCAAAAAATTTTTTGTGCATTCCTCTCCAAGTTCATCCCATAAACATTCTTCTGCTTTGTGACTGTCTGATCGAACAAAAAGTGGCAAGATATTAGCGTGATGGAGCTAACGTTGCTACTTGACTAAGTTCAGTTGCATCACACAGGTGACAGTTTAAAATGTAGGATTTATTTCTGCCGCACCCTGTACTAAAGAAAAATTGCTCAAGCAAAATCATTAAAAAGTTTTGTTCTTTTTAATATATTTTCTTTATTTTAGAGAATGTCAGATTTTATATTCGTCGAAATAATAGTTTGCAGATGCATATTTTATTGCTTTTTGAAAAAAAAAACTTCGGATTTCAACGGTCGCAGACATTAAATATGTGATTCTCATCAACGAATCAGCTTACTATAAAAAACAAACAAAAACAAACAAAAAAACAAAAACAAACAAGCAAACAAACAAATAAATAAACAAACAAACAAAAAACAATCAGCAATGCCCTAACTCTGCCAGACGTAACTGATCATACTGAATTTAAATTTCGAAACTTTAAAAGAAAACAATTAACAAAATATTGTTCTAACAGAAATAATTATTCGAACTGATAGATTGATTGACTTATATCTCGATTTACATTTTTGGTGTAGTTGTTCCTTAAGAGTTCTTTATTTTGCATAGAGTTATATTATATAACGTATTTCTATCAAATATAGTTAATTTGCATACAGTTGCATGGTTTTAAGTATTCCTGTCTAATACCAACGATTATATGGTTTCAAGCAATTGTTTTATTATATTCATTTGTTTGAACAGAGTTACATGATTTCAGTTAAGAAATAATAATCCTTAGTAAACAATTATCGCTTCAAGTAATAATCGTAATAATCGGTACATAATTGTATGCTATCAAGTATTCCTACTGAATACGAATGATTTACATCATCATCATCATCATCATCATCATCATCATCATGTCGTGCGGCTAGCACGGATATCCCTGACCTTCTCTCTCCACGTCTCCCTATCATTCATCGCCTCTGGCAGGTGTCCAGGGTTACTGCCCGTATCATCACATAGCTGCTGTATATATGTTCGAGCTGGTCGTCCTGCTTTTGATTGGCCATATGCGGGGGTCCACAGGAGTACATCACTTACGAGCTCGTCCTTGCTTCTCCAGCAGTGTCAGGCATGTCTGGTTCGTCTAGCTTGGATAGTTTTCGTGATAGGTGGTAGGTGACCGTATAGTTGGTGCCTTGTGGGGTGTTGCTGCCAGGACTTGTTCAATATTGCTCTTAACATTCTTGTAAAATTGCCGTCTAGCTTCTTCTCCAACTGTTTAGTCAACGTCCAAGTAGTGCATCCATATAGCAGTATCGACACGACCGCAGCCTGGAAGAAACTGCGTTTCATTTTATCGGTCAGGTTTGTTTTCCATATGATCGAAAGCCTATCGATAGCTGTCCATACCTTCGTTAGCCGTGTGTCGATGTCTTTTTCGGTTGATGAGACGCTGCTTCCTAGGTAGGTGAATTTGTCAATAAGTTTCAGAGAGTTTCCGTCTAGTGTGGAGATGTTACCTTTCTGATTAAAGCACATAAATTCAGTTTTGTGTGCATTAACATGGAGTCCAATGCCTGCAGCGGCTCGTTCCAAACTATGCAGTAGTGTTTCGGCTTGGTTGGGTGTATTAGCCTGTAGCTCTATGTCATCGGCGTAGTCGGCGTCGGTAATTGTTTTTGCGGGGTACCTTCTGCTTCTTTCCTTTGTCAGCACGAAGCCGTTTTCCCAAATGTTATCGATCGATGTCCTATGTACGTAGTCTAGACAGATGATAAAGAGATATGGGGCTAGCGGGTCCCCTTGTAGTACTCCTGCTACAATGTCGAAGTATTCTGTGTCTCCATCCGGTGAACGCACTTTCACTTTGGTGTTTCTGTAGAGAATCGTTATTGCTGCTACGGTTTCTTCTGGTAGGCCGGATGCTAGTAGGATTTGTTCCATCTTCCCTCTGTGAATGGAATCGAAGGCCTTGGTAAAATCGACAAATAGTAATGTCGCCTGTAGGTTTTTTTGTCCTTACGCCTTCTAGAATTCTACGGATGGTCAATATTTATGAGGTCGTGGACCTGTTTCTTCTGGAGCCATTTTGGTTTTTCCTCAGGATTTTGTCGATTTGGGGTACTATGCGGTTTCGTAGTAGGGCATTGTAGATATTGGCTGCTATGGATGGAAGTGTTATACCTCGATAGTTCTTGGCTAATCTGAGGTCACCCTTTTTAGGGAAGGGGAGGATGCATCCCTTCGTCCATCTGTCTATCGGATTTTGGTTATAGACTGCGTTGCAGTGTCGGAGCAGTATGTCGTCGAATTGTCTTGTCTTCCACACTTCTGGAGGAATCTCGTCAAGCCCTGCAGCTTTCCTATTTTTAATATTTTTAAGAACCGAGTCGAGTTCTTTTTTGGAGAACGGTCCTTGTTTAATGTCCAATTGCTTACTGATAATTCTGGTGATCGGTTCCTGCGTAACGTTCGGAGGGTTAGCTAGTAGGTTTTCAAAATGCTGTTTCCACAGTTTTATTCGTTCTTGTTGGTTTGCCGCTTTCAGTTTTGCTTTGGCTGTGCTTTTCCTTCTACTCACTTCGTTTATTGTTTGCCCGGCTATCCTAGATTGCTTATCTTCCACCGAGTCTCTAATCTTATCTATCTTATTTTGTATTAATTCCGTTTGTTCTTTTAGATATATGCCTGCTAATTGATATTGTGCCTTTTTTAGTATTCTGGCATTTACAATTGTTGGGTTCTTCCGATAGCTTTTGGAGGCAGTTTTCACAAGTGCCCGTTTTCCTCTAACCTCTTCCATTTCCCATGGGGCTCTATATTTCGTTCTAGGTTTTGTTGGAATACACTTCGATGCTGCCTCGAGGTGTGCGTTAACGAAATTCTCATATTCGTCGTTTGGGATATTTTTTCTTCCTTCTCTTGTAGTGTCTCGAATCTGTTTCTTCGTTCTAATATATATTTATCTCTAATATCTCTGTTGTTAAGGAGGGCCCAGTCATAGTGTTTAGTGGTCGCTGTTCGTGTGGCGTTTTTTCGTAGGCTTAGTCGTATTTTTGCCGTGACTATTCGGTGATCGGATGACACACCCTCGAAAGAGGAGTATGCCTCGCAATTCATCGCGCTATTTTTCCATTTCTTATTTATAAAGACGTAGTCTATCTGCGCTTTACTGTTGTTCGCGTATGTGTAGGTCCATAATTTTCCATCACTTTTTTGATAGATTGTATTGAGGCAAATTAATCTATTTTCTTTCATGAAATCTGTTAGATGTTGTCCATTTCTATTTGATGTGTTGTGTAGGCTGTATTTGTTATGTCTGTTTTTCCCGATTTTGGCATTCATATCTTCTCCAATGATTAGCAGGTTGTGTTTCGGAATGCTACGCACTAGAGAAGATAGCTCATCGTAGAAGGTGGCTAGTTTGGTTTCTTCGCTAATATTGGTAGGGCTGTAGCATGATATGATTGTTGCTCTGGGGTTGCCATTAACACACCGATGTATTTGACCCATAAATGGGACCATATACTGGGTCAGACCTTGAGGTAATGAACAATGAAAGAATACTCCACACTCTCCAGATATTGAGAAGAACTTCCACGTTAGACGCAGTTTAGTGTCATACCTAGGACACCTAAGTTTTGTGGGGTCTTCCCATTCCGCAGGAAACACAGTCGGCCTATTCTAAGACCTGCCGACAGAGGGGCCATTCAAATTTTATCAAACACACAGTTTTATTGGTTGCAATTTAAGATGATTACATAATTACAGAACAGTATTGCTTCAGACTAATAGTTCGGACAAAAACTTAAGTTTTATATTACGTACAGGGTGCAGCTGAAATAACTCCCATATTTCAAACTGTTTCATGTGTAGTGTAAGTATACTTAGCTAATGTCTTATTTCTTTCAGACACAAACAGTTACGATCATGGCTAGGGCCGGTGCACATTGTTGGTTTGCTGTTGAAACGTTCTTTTAAGACTTGTGAATCTGTAATTGATACAGAAAGAGCTTACTGTGCACATTTCATTTCGGAATGATGCTGTTCCGTAAAGAAAATCGTTACTGCTGTAAATGGACAATTACAGAAACAAATGTTTATCGATCAATTAAAAGGCAACTGAAAGGATTAAAGGATGCTATTCGCCAAAAAGTGGTACGAAAACCGTCAGAGAACTTTTTGTTAACATTTAAACATATGACCAGGCCAAGCCTTGATATCAGAGATAAATGATCAGAAAAATAAAATGATAATACATTAGCATAATGAAGCGACCATTACCATTTGCATTTTTTTATTTGCAACAGTCAGTTTAAAAAAGTGGAGGTACTTGTGCTACACCTCAGCGAAATGTTTCACAGAACATTTACGGAATACTTGATAAGATAAAATTAAAAAGTATTGAAAATTGTTTTTTGAAATAGTGAATGCACACACATTATTTACAATCCTGTTCTGACTTTCCTTTTTTTATTATTTTTATCTCGTTTTCATTTTTACTGTCTTCATTATTTTTCCTAGATTTCATTTTCTTTAATTTTCTTTTTTTTTTTTTTCTACTCTTTCATTTTCATTGTGTTCCTTTTTCCTGTTCTCGCTTTCATTTTCTTCATCTCCATTAATTTTTTCCATATTTTTTATTTTTTTGTCACGATTACTTTTATCCTCGTTTTTCTTTTCTCACCCACATTTTCGTTCTCTTTTTTTCCTTTTCATTTTCTCTATTAGTTTTCTCCTCCTTTTTATTTCTTAGTCTCCATTATTTCTGTCATTGTTTTTATTATCTTTGATTTCATTAGTTTTGAGTTCTTTTTTCATTGTTTTTGTCTTCATTATTTTGTTTTCATTACTTTTCTTTTCATTATTTTTCTCCTCGTTTTCATTTTCTTCGTCTTCCTTGTTTCTTTTTCATTTTAATTTTTTTGTCTTCACTATCCGTGCCTCGTTTTCTTTGTTACCACTATTTTTGCATTTTTTTATCATCTTTGATTCTATTTGTTTCTTCCTTGTTTTTATTTTTTGTCTTCAATATTTTTGTTCTCCTTTCTATTTTCTTTGTTTTCCTTTTTCTCCTTGTTTTCACTTCCTTTAACGTTATTTTGGCCCTTGTTTTCTTTTTCTGCTCATTTTATTTTTATCTTCTTTTTCTTTCAGCAATTTCATTAGTTCGGATCTCGTTTTCATTATTATTTCGTCATTTTTTCCCCCTTTCTTCGACTCCATTATTTTTATTTCCATTTTTTTCTTCGCCTCCAAATTTTTTTCTCGTTATCATTTTCTACCTTCATTCTTTTTGTCCTCGCTTTCATTTTCTTTTCTCCATTAATTTTGACCTTGTTTCTATTTTCTTTAACTGAATTATTTTTGTTTTTATTTCTTTTTCTTGATTAATGTTGTACACCTTTTCATTTTTTCCCTTTATCAATTTTTCCCTGTTTTTATTTTCTTTTTCGTCATTTTGGTGTCATTTTGGTGTCATTATTTCGGTCTTCGTTTTAACTTTCTCTGTCGTCACTATTTTATCCTCTTTTTCAATTTATGTCTTCGTAATTTTTGTCATCAATTTCTTCGTCTCCATTTGTTTTTCCATTTTCTTTTTTTCTCCATTATTTTTACTCTCTATCTTCATTTTTAAAAATCTTATTTGTCTTGAACGCCTTTTCATTTTCTTCATTTTAATATTTTTTGCCCAGTCGGCTGAAGACCCTGACAGCATCGATGCCGAAGGGTCTTATGAGTATCTTGGATATGACACTAAACAATCTGATGATGAGGTTCCAGTAATACTGGAGTTTTGGGGAATGCGGTGCACTCCTTCATAGCCATCGCTCCCAGGTCCACTCTGACCCGGAATGGTAGCACCTGATAGGGTCCTATCTATGGATCAACTTGAACTAAACAGTGTACTTATGCAAAACTGAATAAATTGAACTAGAAATTTTTTTGACAGTTGAACTGATGCTAAAGTGAATAGTTTGAAATTGAGCTGTTAATTTGTATAAAACTGAATTTGACATCAAATAACCTACAAAGGTTGATATGTCATAAAACCCAAACTAACCAAACGAAACCTTAATAATCTTGTTTTATTATTTGATTTCTTATTTTATGTTGCTCGTCGCCGTTATTTTAGTTCTCGTTTTCATTTTCTTTTACTTCATTATTTTGATTTTTACTTTCTTTATCGTCATTATTGTCCTCTTCGTTTCTTTTCAATTTTCGTCCCTGCTAAAATTGTCTTTGTTTCTTCTTTTCTTTTAATTTCCTAGCGTATTATTTTTGTCCACAACTTTATTTTCTCTTATTTCCGTGGTTTTGACCCTTTTTTCTCATCATTGTTGTCATTATTCTTCCTCCTTTTCATTTTCTTCGTCCTTTTTACTGTTGTTTTCATTTAAATTTCCTTCCTCTTCATAATTTTTGACGTTATCATTTTCTTTCATTTCATTATCCTTCCATCTTCGCTTTCATTCTCCGTATTTTCATTAGTTTTGGCCTCATTTTTATTTCCTCTGTCTCAAATATTTTTCCTCTTTTTTATATTCTTCATCTCAATTATTTCTATCTTCGTTTTTCATCTTTTTCGTCGCCATTAATTCTGTCCCCATTTTCATTTTCTTTGTCCTTATTTTTGTCCTCGTTTTCATTTCGTTTGATTTCATTAGTTTTGACGTCGCTTTCATTCTTTTCTTTTATTTCATTATTTTTGTCCTTCCATTCATTTTTGTCTTCATTACTTTTTCCTCGTTTTTATTATCTATGTCTTTATCTTTTTTGTCTTCTATTTCATTGTCTTCAGTCTTCACAATGTTTTTGCTCCTTTTCTTTTGCGATGTTTTCAGTATTTGTGTCCTCGTTTCGCTTTTTTATAGTTATCATTATTTTTGTCTTTATTTCCGTGTTCTTGTTCTCCACTATTTTTGTCCTCATTTTCAATTCCATGCTTTCGACTTGGTTTTCATTATCTTGAAAATTTTCTTTCTACTTTTCATTTCCTCCATCTACATAATTTTCGTCGTCTTTTTCATTTTCATTGACTCCATTTTCTTCGTATTCGGTACTTTGGCTCCTTTAATTTTTATTCATTAATCTTGTCCCAATTTCATTCTTGTTCTTGTTTTGATTTTTTCATTATTTTGACCTCTTATTCATTTTTTTTTCTTCTTTTTTCCTTTTTCTTCATTTACTTTGTCCCAGTTTTTTCATTTTTTCCTTATTCATTATTTTGTCCTCGTTTTCATTTTCTTTGTCTTTATTATTTTTCAATTCGTTTTCAATTTTTGTTTTTATCATTTTTCCTTGATTTTGTTTTCTTTCTCTCCGTTATTTTTGTCCTCTTTTCCTTTTCTTTGATTTCCTTAGATTGAAGCACCTTTTAAAATTTTCATCCTCGTTTTCATTTTCTTCATCTCAGTTATTTTGGTCAACGTTTTATATGTCTTCATTTATTTTGTTCTAATTTTCATTTTCTTTTGTTTTGACCTTGTTTACATTTTCTTTCTTTTTATTATTTTGGGCGTAATTTTCTTTTTTCTTTTTCTTTTATTTCATTACTTTTGTCCGCATTTTCATTCTATCTCTCCCACTCCCTCTCTTCATTAGATTTAACGTTGTTTTCACTTTCTTTTTCTTCATTATTCTTTTCCACATATTCATTTTCTTTTTCTTCACAATTCTTTTCTTTATTTTATTTTGTTCTCCTTCATAATGCTTTTCCTTATTCTCATTTTCTTTTTCTTCACAATTCTTTCCTTATTTTCATTTTCTTGTCATTTATTCATTTTTGCCTTGTTTTCACTTTCCTTTGTAGTCATTATTTGTTTGATTATTTTTCTTGTTTTCATTTCATTTGCGTACATTATTCTTTCCTCGCCTTTTATTTTCTCTTCTTTTGTTTTCAATTCACCTGATTTGCACTTGTTTTGCTCCCGTTTTCAGTTTCTTTTCTTATTTTGTCCTCATTTACTTTCCTTCTTCCTCTTCATTATTTTGTATTCATTTTCATTATCATTGTCTTTAATAAATTGGTCTCATTTTTTGGTGTCCTTGTTTTCTTTCTTTTTTTTTTTTGACTCCATTGTTTTGTATTTTCTTTCGTTTTCTTTGTCTTCATTATTTTTGTACTTTTTTCATTTTCTTTTTTTCATTAGCTTTTTCCTCGTTTTGATTTTGTTCTTTATTTTGAACTCGTTTTTATTCTCTTTGTTTTCACTATTTTTCATGGTTATCATTATCTTCATTTTCATTACTTTCGCTTTGTTTTCATTTTTTTTGTCCGGCTCTGTTCCTAGTGGGTAGAGTGTTCGCCAATGGCCCGGAAGACCAGGGTTCGATCCCAGTTCGGGTCATACCAAAGACTTAAAAATTGGTATTTGATACTTCCTTGCTTAACACTCAGCATTATAAAGTACGTATCAAGGGTAAAGTAGAGAATTACGGAGGAAGGAGAAGCGCCCTCCCCTACACCTCGGTGTTTATTGAACACGGAGCTTTCAAGTCCTTCTTGACAACTTTACTTACTCACTTTTTTTGTCCTCGTTTTTGTTTTCTTCGTTTCCATTATTAGTGTCCTTGTTTTCATTTCCTTTTCTCACATCATTTTTGTATATTTTTCTTTTTCTTCGTCTTCATTATTTGTGTCCGCCTTTGCATTTTCTTTGTTTCCATTATTCTGTCCTTGTTTTCACTTTTTGTCTTCATTATTTTTGTCATCGTTTTTATTTTCTTTATCATCCATAATTTTTTTTTCTTCATCTTTATTTTTGTTTTTATTTTCGTTTTCATTATGTTTATTATTTTTTTTGTATCTTTCTGTCTTGGTTAAATTACTTTTGATTTTCTTCCTGTTTTCTTTTTGGTTGCTTTTTTTCCATTAAGTTCTTTATTTATTATTTTTGTTCTTGCGTTCATTTTCATGATGATCTCAAATGAAATCAAAACAAGCAGAAAAATATTCGCAATACAATCAACATGAAACGAATTTTTAGAATGTTGTAAACGGAGTTGTGGAACATCAAGAGAAATAGTAATTAAAATAGTCATTATATTAATGAAGAAGAAAGTTGAAAGGAAAAAAAAGAAAGGAAAACAAAGAGGGTCCTGACAAAAGTGATTAAAAGGAGATAAAAACAAAAACCAAAAGAGAAGGAGATGGAGTTATAAGGAAAGTTGGAAAATTTAGAAGAGTAGAGTTCATAATGCAGGAAGAAGAGGAGGAATGGTAGGTTTTGGGTGCTGACATTTCAGTTAGGCCAAAAATATTTCCTGGCATCTTTCTCAATTGTTTCCATGAAAAACGATTAAATTATTCAAACACACTTACTTCAATTTCCTTAACGTGGAGGTGTTCGTGGTGTAGCAGTTATCTTCGTAGGAAATGGACGCGATATCCCGAGTTCAAATCCTTGACGAAGCTTTTTGCCTTTCTCAAAGCGCTAATGTGCTTGGGGAAAGTATGAAACTAAGTATCCAGCTATGGATAACTTGTAGGTCATACTGGGCTCTTGAACATTAGTTTGGCAAACGGTCTGGAAGAAAGAAAAACTCTAAATTCAAACATTTTGTTCTTCGTTTAGAAATTGACTTGGTGTGACATTCTGCTTGAGGGCGAATACATATTTTCCTTTCCTTCATTTCCATAAACACTTGCCACTGTCTCTAAATCTGTCTGTCTGTCTGTCTGTCTCTCTCTCTCTCTCTCTCTCTCTCTCTCATTCTATCACGTTTTCTGTATCACTCTCTTCCCATCTCCGATAACATTTCTTTTAACCGATGCGGTTTTTATAAATATAACTATTTTTTCTCTTTTTGTGTGGTAAAAAGTTGTTAATGGACATGCAATAGCACTTGCTACGGTTATTTTAAGTATTCATACATTCATGCAAGAGGTGTACTTGGCACTAGAGTTAGCGTCTTAGGACATAGAATCGACATCCTGTGTTCAATTCCGAGGCTGTCTTCATTTCACTTTACGCAAATGCGCTTAATAAAGGCATGAATTTATCTCTTCTCACCTCCACTAACAAAGTGGGTAAGTAATAAAGTCTGTTTTTTTTTTAGCATTTTTATTGGCAATCAGTGTTAAAGAAGGAAATTTCTGAATTTAAACCAGCTGCACTCCACGTAAAAATTGACCTTGTATCACACTTTGTTGGTGATAGAGGAGTTAGGTAAATACATACATGTGTGTGTGTGGTGTGTGTGGTGTGTGTGTGGTGTGTGTGTGTGTGTGTGTGTGTGAAAGTATTCCTTTCTTGAAGAAGAGTAAACTGATTGGTTGATTGATTGGTTGGTTGGCTTCAACACTTGTTAACACATGCTTAATAATAATCTCCAATTGAACATGCTTAATTATAATCTCCAATTGCTACATGGCACTTTTCTTAGGTGGTTCAAAGGTAAAGCAGCTCAGTTCCAAATAATTTTTCCCATGCAGCATCTGTCTCCTTATTTAAAAGTCATAAGGTCTTGGTTTATTGATATGTGTTTTAGAAATACATTTATTTAACGGTTAAAAGTGCTAGCGAAGGAGATTAGATTATTAGTGATGGCTGTGGTTCTGAAAGTTGTAGCTCTAAAAGCAAGAGTGAGCATGGGGTTCATAATAATAGTTGATTATAATGACGGTATTACGGATGACGCCAATAATGATGGTGACTTGAACGGGAGACTAAACGTGACTTTCAATCAATGTTCTCTTTCCGGTCTTTTTATTTTAATAGAATGGAGGACTTTGTGGATAGGCAAGTGGGTGGGTATGAGAGCGGATGGATATAGGGGGTAGGATCGACAAAAAAAGGAGTTATATTTCTATTTGTGCTTGTGTGTGTATGTGAGGGAATTTTTGTTTTGTTTTTAGAAAGAGATTAAGAAAGAGGGATAGTTTGTCACAAAGAAAGAAAGAAAGAAAGAAAGAAAGAAAGATGACAGTGAGCTGCTGGGAAGGAAGGAAGGAAGGAAGGAAAGAAAGAAGAAAGGAACAAAGAAAGAAAGAAAGAAAGAAAGAAAATCACAATGGGCAGCTAAAAAAGAAGGAAGGAAAGAAGAAAGAAAGGAAAGAAGTAAAGAAGGATGGATGGATGGCAGAGAGAAAGAAAGAAAGAATGAATATATATATATATATATATATATATATATATATATATATTAAGTGTGTAATCGTTTTATCTTGTTTCATTAAGGTTTTTAATTCAATCACTTTTTTCAGATATTTACAATAAAGATAAATTCGCTAGCATTTTCTTAATTGATCCAATCGAATTTTAGTTTTGAAAGAAATCCCTCATATTCATAAACTCTCTAAGACTGTGACGCAAACACACAACCCCATTTGCACATATAGTTTACGAAGAATATATAAGTATATACTTAAACCAAAAAATCAAAAGAGCATATTAACAAATGCATACACATTGCATAAAAAAGAATCCACGCAGAGAAAAACGCTATTTAGCTGTGTTTTCTTGTTTCTGCGCAATTTTTTTATTTACCGACTGTTTATGCCTAAAGTACACGCAAACATCTTTTTTCACTTGTAAATTTGCTTTTATGAAATTTTAAAAATATGACAGGAGACTGTATTTGAGTGCTTGTACATGAAAAGGATTTATATCAGTCAAAAATCTCAAAAAGCTACTAATTTCTAAATTTTTTGGTTCAGTTTTTCATAACTTTAGTGTCAATACATGTACGTTTGGATTTATATGATGTTTTATTCAGAACTTATGGGAATTTAAATATTCAAATTTGACCATTTTATAGTGATTTTTGTGGGAATAAACTTATTAGCTTTTTAAATTCTGATTTTGAAAGAAGACTTTCCAGAAAAATCGACGAAAATTTTGTATTGGGAATTTAAATTTAGAATTATTGTCAAATTAATTTTTTTACTGCGACTTCCTAGGACATGTAACTGTCTATATTACCAAAATCCTTATTATGTATGAATATATGGTTGTATGTATGTACCCAACTCTTCTGCTTCTGGCAGGATGTAAAACAGAGTCTTTTTTAATGCTGTGTAAACCGGGGTTGAATTCAGATTTTTCTCCTCCTAGACTACATGTTTGACCATTGCTAAAAAACACAGTCTATCCAACTATTTACTCATAACTAGAGGAAAGAACAGATGAAATTCATGCCTTTCCCAAAAGGATTGTGTAAAGACTTAATCATTACTTTGGAAAATAATATATTACGATATATATTTATATCCAAGGTAGAATCTAAAGTAGAAGCCATGATAATACAAACGTGACAAGACAAAAACGACTCATCATAGCAAGAATTATATGAAAATGTTCAGGGATAGTAATGCGATTTCCACATTAATTTTCACCTTTATAATTGTGTGGTGTTATTACCCTCGTTCCCTCCTCTTACGACACTAAATGATAAACCGTTGTGGGTATCGTTTTTTGATCATTCAATATCACGATGTAACGGAGTTAATTGAGAAGTACGATTTAGAATCAGTCATTTCTTGAATATAATATTGTCATCGTCTAATATCACCATAGGAACCTGACGTCTTCACTGGTCTTTTAGTATATTACTAAAAACATTATCAGGCTTGACACATCAATCATCCTAGATTATTCAATGCAAAAAAGGGGCCTTGAAGAATAACAGCAGTGATACTATTTAACCTGTAGCTGAGGGATAAGGGGTTCATACCTTTTGTAAAGGTATTAGTCTGAAAGTGAACGTAATGGCACGACTGGAGATTGAACTCGGTTACTTGGAGGCCGCAGTCCAGCACTTTAGCCATTAAGCCTTATGCATACATTTATATCTAGAACATTATGTGTGTTTATAACTGTATAAAAAGACCCCACATTTAACACCTATCCTCATCCAATGTTTGAACTACAATTAAAAGACGGCTAACATTCCCCAAAGAAACGGAAAGAAAACTTTAGCTTCTGTGTTTTGAATTGAAAACAAGGACAATGCCTCGGTTAGTCATTTGTCTTTTAACTATTTTTAAAAAAAATAAGTACATGTTTTAGATTTAATTTTGTCTATGAAAGTAAAACCTTTGCTGAATATTATCTATGATTTAAATGAAAAGGCAAATGTATTGATTTGAAGTCTAGCTTTCAGGTGAATTATCTAAGGAAGCAAGTGAAAATGATTTTTTTTACTTCTGATACAAATTGTGCACCGTCTTTGTATAGATATCTCCGCGTAAGAATGGAATATCTTTAAAATAGCTTGAATAAATAAGGATAGTTTATAGAATATCTGGTACCAGATATGAAATGGGAATCAGAAGGAAATAATCTCCTACATCAACGAGTTCCCACATGCCGTCTGCTTTAATTAGCGAACACTTAAGGAATGTATGGGCTGTTGGGACAAGAAGTAAGAGGATAAAAATAAGGCAAAATCGGAAAGGATTTTTTTCACATGCTAAACCTCGAAAGCTAAGGGAAGCAGCATCATGGATGCGAAGTAAGGTGATTGAACCCTGGGGCGGGTCACTGACGCGCTTCATCAAATGCTGAGCGGAAAAAAACCTCAGGCCAGGATCAAATAGTTTAGTCGGGGAACAACTGCAACTCATCTGTTTAAAAATATGAGTACCGTTGATAAGGTTAAAATACAGTAATCGAAAGATTACCATGACTTTCACTCAAACCACATGTACAAAACACATCAGCCTTCATGCAGGTAAAAAAGAGGCGTATTCTTTTGAGGTTGGAGTTCTGGCCCCAGTGTTTGTAAAATCAGCTACTGAACTCAAACAAAAACAAAAACTACTTAAATAAAAAGCACAATACATTTAACGTAAGAACATTGAATAGAAAAGTTTGAGAGCGTCTGTGAAGATGATAACAGACATAGTATGCGTACAAGAACAAAGACAACATCATAGCGAAAATGATATAAAAACCACGATATTGGCAATGGATGACGTTTATCTCGTCACCTGCATAAAAAAATTCTGTCAACTCCTTGACAGGAGTTATAGGTATGCTTATCGGTCAACGGGCCCTAAAATCATTTAACAGCATCAAGAAAATACAACTGAGGATGATCGTAACCACGTTTAACAGCAACCCCAGCACAACAATACTAGTGATGAAACGGACCTCGATGCCTTCTATAACGAACTATTCTTTCTTGTTCGTAGGATCCCGAAACTTACCATCTTAATTATCGATGGTGACATGAATGCACAAACAGGTAAAAACATAAACAACAAATCAGCTCACATAACTCATCAAACAGAAATGGGGAACACCTAACGGATTCCGCTCTAGAAAATGGGTTAACATGTTTTAAAACTAAATTTCAGAAAAGAAGGGAAAAACAATGGACTTACACATACGCAAAATTATGCTAAAGCACGGATAGACTACATCCTCATGAATAGGAAATGGCACATTAATAGTACATTAAATTGTGAGACATATTCCTCTTTAGAAGGCGTGTCTTTCAATCACTGAATTATCTCAGCAAAGATACGTCTGAGCCTACGCAGGAATGCAGCGCAAATGAGCACAACTGCGGACTATGACTGGTCCCTGCTTAACAATAAGGATATTAGCAATGAATATACGATGACAAAAAGAAACAAATTCGATGCACTTCAGGAGAAATCAGAAACCCTTACTCTGAATGACGAATATGAGAACTTCATCAATGTACATATAGAAACGGCAGCTGAATGCATACAAACTAAACTAAGGGCAAAACATAGAGTTCTCTAGGAGGCATTAGCAGTTAAAAAAACCGCGATGACTTGAAAATCGCATCCCTATGTGATAGGAGAAACTCAACTAACGTCAACGCTCGAAAACTTATGAAGGCACAAAGCGAACTAAAAACGCATACCAAGAAGAACAAAAAGAAATCCTCAAAGACCAGACCAATAAGATTAGAGACTCGCTTGAAGATAGACAATCTAGGATAGCATGGCAGACAGTAAACTAAGTGAATAGAAGAAAGACCACCACGAGAGCTAAACTAAAAGCTACCAGCCAAGAAGGACGAATACACCTGTGGAAACAACATTTCAAGAATTTTCTTGGAACCCTACTCCAAAGTTACATCAAACTAGGACAGTTTACGCAAGAACTCGACTTACGCAGTTTACGCAAGAACTCGACGTAGTACTAAGAAAAATTAAAAGTAAAAAAGCTGCAGGTCTGATTGAAATACCTCCCGAAGTATGGAAAACGAGGAAATTAGACAACATACTGCTCCGATACAGCAACGCCGTATATAACTAAAACATAATAGACAGCTAAACAAATGGCTACATCACCCGTTTCTCCAAGAAAGATGACTTCGGAATACCAAAGAACTACCGAGGAAAAAACCCTTACTTCCATAGAGGCCAAGATCTACAATAATCTATAACTCAACCTCATTAAACTGGAAATTGAGAAAATTCTTAGGAAGACTCAAAAGGGTTTTCGGATAAATCGATCCACAACATCACAAATTTTGACAGTCTGTCGAATATTAAGTGTTCGTGCAAAAAACCACGAAGCGACACTGTTATTTGTTGACTTTTCCAAAGCATTTGGCTCCATACACAGAGGGAAAGTGGAGAAAATACTTCTGACCTCCAAAGAAATCGTTGCAACCATAATTTTCAAGATCGTTAATTTAAATAGATATGCTTATACAAACAATATAAAAACAAAATACAGTAAAAGTTCGCTCACCGAGTGGAGACACAGACTTCTTTGACACTGTTTCAGGTGTGTTGCTAGGCGACAAGTTAGTTCTATACCTGTTTAGTATCTGCCAAGACTACGTTCTTCAAACGTCGATAGATTTTATGAAAGAAAATGACTTGTCTTTGGCAAAAGCAAAAGAAGCAGAAGATACCTCACACAAACAATTACGGACACGGACTACGCTGATGACATGCCACTTCCGGCAAATACACCTGCCCTGGCCGAATTCCTGCTCCATAGTCTGGAACGAGCAGCAGGTAGCATAGGCCTCCATGTCAACGCAGACTAAACAGAATTCTTGTGCTTTAATCGAAGAGGCGACAAATTACACCAACGCACGACTACCGCGCATGCACACACACACACACACACACACACACACACACACACACACACACACACACACACACACACACACACACACACACACACACAGCCATATATATATATATATATATATATATATATAACTTGAAAATAGATGACAATATTTGAATTGCCGTGCAAAATGAAAGATCAAAACCAAAATAATTCAATAAATGTTTTTCCCCTTACATTTTTAACAGATTAGAATCATTACCTATTCAACATCATTTCCAGCCTACCTTAATCATATAAATAAACAATGAAAGCGATAAATTTTCTATAGATTTATAGATTCATTCGATAAATCTCAAAACTTTCAACGCTATTTCTTTGGAGTTAAAATCTAACAGTCTGTTCCTTTAAAAATGCGTTTCATTTCAACCTCGGTAAATTATTCTCAAGATCGTTAATCTAAATTGATATGCTTATACTAACAATACAGTATATGGTTGCTGATACCAAAATTTTTCTCATACTTACATCTCTGCACCATAAATATTCTTTCGCACACAAAGATCTTTTGCGCACACAAAATATATTAACTTGATTTAGACAATGCAAACTGCTACATCAAATACAAGACATTTTTTTGTAATTTACGCTCAAAATGATGTTACCTTTTCTTTCGAGAAAAGACTATGTAAATTTTGCTTTTCAACTAACTTTTCACTCAAGCGAAAGAAATAAAATTTATCAAATTTGTAAATCAGAGTTTTATTCAATCTTTCACCCTCTAATCCGCAACATTTATAAATATATGTATACATGTGTGTGTGTGTGTGTGTGTGTGTGTGTGTGTGTGTGTGTGTGTGTGTGTGTGTTTTTATTGGGCAGTTGCTACCAACTGTCAGCCTGGTTTAGAATTAAGTGTTTTCCTTCTCTTAGTGTGAGTGTTCACTCAGTCTTCTGCAGAATATTCCCAAGCCAGCTCACAGCAACAAGGTATCCGAGCACGCAACTAGTTTTAATTCTCAGTTTTCGTACTTCTAGACCGCTTGACTTTACTAAGATAACAAAACCAAGTTGGTTTTAAATATGTAACCGTTAGTCATGCTAATCAAGATCTACGGTAAGAACGAAAATGCAATAGTAGGTTGCTTACAGTACTCGCTGTAAATGAGTACTGAGCAGGCTCATTACTTTTTAATTTAGGTGATTTAGCGAGAACCGGTGCATTCTCTGTGATTTGATTGTAAATCCAAAACTGGAGTAATTTGAAACCAAACAGTTGTCTTTTTCATCTTTCCCTACTCTTAACTTTTCTAGTTCTTAAAACTTTTGATGATCTATCTATCTATCTATCTATCTAAAAGGAGTAAAAAAAAAAAAAAAAGGAATTAACTGCTTTACAAAATAATAATTTTTAGTCAGTAAGTCAAAGCTGAAAGAAAAGGAAATAATTAATTTCAAAGAAACCCTGGATACAAGCGTTTACTTCAAAAACTCAAAACAGACGTTCAAATAAGACTTCTTTATAGTACCCTGGGTATGATACTTAACTGCACTTGATGGCAAGGCTCCATTTCTGGAAATCTGGGGGAGTGTGGAACACCCATTCATTGCTATTATCTCTAGGTCGACTTTAACCTGGACTAGTAGTACGTGATTGGGTCTCATCGATGGACCAAAAAGATCAGTTTGAAAATCATTATTATTTGATGGGAATACTTGATGCCATATAACTGTAAATTAATTGTATTACAAATAGTTACTTGAAGCAATGATTGCTTACTAAAGATCATTATCAGTTACTTGAAACCATATAACTCTATGTGCATAAATGACTATAATTAAATACCAATAGTTGCGTTAACCCATGTGATAATTAGTATTAGACAAGAATACTTGAAACCATACTACTGGATGCAAATTATTTGTATTTGATTGGATTACTTGATATCATATAACTTCAATAAACCATTCAGCAACAACTCAACAAAAATGTAAATTTAAATGTACACGGTAACACGGTAATTCTAACCTCTCAGGATAGAATAACCTTAGACAGGTTGACATGCCGTTAAAATCAATTAATTAACAAAAACCCAAAAAGAGTTTCTTCCGACTGCATAAAAAAAACAAACTCGTAAACCCCCACCCTAACATTTAGAACCAGACACATTTTTCTACAGGTTTATACGGCCTAATCCAAGACGAGAAAATAAACAACCGAAGGTCCTCTATTTGAGATGAGCTGATTTATTTGTGGAAAGGAGTGTATCGGTATTCCCTCGCCCACTAGACGATCAGTTCATCATTAACATCAACATAACCGTCGTCAGTGAAAACACCTCCAAGTGCTTAGCATGTCGATCGTAGAAAGCAAAACATCGTAGTCAGTAATTCCATTAAAATGAATGAGGTACGTACGATTGATGTTGGCGCGAAAGACTGTGATATCGGAACGATCGACGTGACAAGGACCGAGACGACAAGAAGAACAGGAAATTAGGATCGCGTGATTTCATTAAGAATATGTCACCAAACAACGTAGCCTTTATGCTTAAATATCGGGAGCAAGGCAGACATTTTTGATGGAGGTTGTGTAAAATCACATTCAGAAAAGGAAAAAAGAAAGTGATTTAAATCAGTGATAGTGACGTTTGTATGGGTTGAATTAAGAAGGCAGCCGGAAGGTAAGAAATATAGAATCACACTTTAAATACACAATAAAGATTATGTCTTCTAAATTTACAGTTATAGGATTAATTTTTTATTAACCTTGGTTTAATCGGACAGAATACACAATAGTTGTAAGTATATTTTAGGTTATCTTGATCGGCATTACATGAAGAAACAAGAACACCAAGAATAAGAAAATGTGCGACATATAGAGGGAGATCTACATCATTATAAAATAAATAATTTACGAGGTTATCTTCTATAGTATTTCATCTGAACATCATTAAGCGAACTTAGCGTAACTTTTATCATCGTGGGAAATGGAATCGGCTGTCAGAGTTCAAATTCTGGATAAAAATATTTACGTTTCACTTTGTGCTCTTGGAAAAGGTAAAACTTCATCTGCCAACTCCCATCTATTGGGAAATAATAGGGCGCTGCTTCTTAACCTTTCCGATGCAACCAGTCTTGGAGAAGGAAAACACGGAATTAAAATCAGATTACTCCACTTAAAAATTGACCTTGTGCCATATTTTAACAGTGGAGGAGGGTTGGGTAAATACATAAATCAAGGGAATAGGCTACACAACACAATATCCACAAGTGTGGAGGACCTAAGAAGGGTCGAGTGAACGTTAGTATTAATGGCTTGGTAATTACGGCACTACATCAGGCAGGAAGACACAAGGCCACAAGTGTGAAGCCATTGGGAAGTGTTGAGCAGAATAAATGATAAGAATAAAAAAGTGAAGGACAAGTACAACATGAGGAAGACTAGGAGGAGGAAACGAGAGTGCGAAGAAAAGTGCCTAGTGAGAAAGACAAAAAGAAAGAAGAGAAGAGAGATGATGAAAGACACGCGACAAATAAGTGATGAAAGAAAAAAAACAGAAAAATATAGAAGGTGAAAGCGGAACAGATTAAAAAGAAAAATGGAGAGGAAGAAATTAAAATGAATGACAAGGACAAGGAAGAAAAGGGTAATAAAAGAAGGTAGAAGTGTAGAAGAAAAGAGAAATAATTGGGGAGGATAAAAGAATGAAAAGAAAATGTGGAAAAAGAAATATAACAATAGGATAAGGAAAACTGAAGACAATATTAAAATAAAAGAAAAATACACCCTGAAAGAACTAAAAAAGAAACAACAGTACATAAACAAAACAGTAATTAAAACTTTCGAAACACAGGGGAAAATCCTATGTTTAGAAAAAGAAAAAAGTCATATGAATAAAAATAAAAGATGAAACTGTCGGCAAGTAAAAAGCTGGTTTAAAAAACATTGTTGACTTTCTAATAAAATTGGTAAGAAAACTAGCTTAGCATGAAAACAATACTCCAAAGAAAAAAACATAGCTTCAAATAATAATTGTTAATACAAATAAGATACAGAGTTATATGGTTTCAAGCATTCCTATCGAATCCTAAACATTTTCAATTAGTTCTATTTAATCCAAAGACGCGATCCTAAGAGTTACAAACTCTTCGGGTTCTGAGAGAACCCCCTGAGATCCTGAATTGGCGCCTCACCACTGGATGCATCTTAGTGTCATTCCCAGGAGACCAAAAAAGGCGTGGACAAGAAGAAGAAGAAGAAGAAGAAGAAGAAGAAGAGAACTAAAAAAATAAAAAAACACATTAAAAGAGTTAAAGAAAAACATCAATTGCCAGAACTTTCAAAACACTGGGGAAAAATCCAAAGTTTTGAAAAAAAATGTCATATAACATTCAGGGGAGTAAAATGGTTAGACGATAAAAAATTTAAAAAAATAAAAACCTGGAAAAAAGCTCATCTAAAAAAAACATAGTGGACTTTCTAATGACGTTGTTTTTGTCAATTTTACCCTTTTCTATTCCGTTTCTTTTACTGGAAAGTCAAATAAAAGAATAAGAAAATAAATCTGGAGGCCTAATTTGTTTTAGCAAAGTAGAATTTTCGGAAGAAGACTACTTACTTTTAAATGGCTTCCGGTGTCAGCTACTTCCTGAGTTTCCATGTTCTTTAATTTAAGTGTTAGGAAGAAAATTACGAATTTGGGTAACCGCGAAAAGATGTCTCTTCTGGCTCGTTTTTAAGCTTTTGTTCTTGTTTAAATGTCTTTTATATTCTAAAGAAACTTGCCCTTAGCAATGTGCGATCAGTTTGATCTTTTTATGTTTTGTGGAATAATGCTTGTATTTTCCATCCCCACAACCAAAATATTCCAGGACACTCATGAAGACTTCATGCCTGTTTTTATCAGAAGTCTCTGCTTCTTAATTCTAGGCAAAAAACATGTAATCTCCATCAGCATATAGAAAGACGAAATTTTGGTCGTTAGTTTTCATTAAAAATTGATATGGGCTTTATTTTGTACAAAGCAAAACGCATATCTATGTTAATATTCCTTCTTAATCATAATTTTGTGTCTATAAATATTTTTTCTCACGAACAAAAGATTTTTCGGAAAAAATCATCAGCTTGTGGTTTCAAAGTTTATTTTCCTCTTTTAAATAGGTTCCTGTACCAAGGTTTAAGAGATCAGTCCATCCAACTATTTCTCTTAGTTGGAAGGAACGGAGAAAGATTTGCACATACACACAAACACTTATATATATATATATATATATATATATATATCAAAGTTTTCTTTCCAATAATTTTATAATGATTCTTTCTTATTGCTCAAGATTTCTTAATTTCGGTTTACCTATATACAAGATTTATCCGAAAATTTCTCCACAAATCCTTTTAAAAGTCGATAGTAATTATTACGGAAAAAAATCAAAATATTCCTTTTTTTCATTAAAACGTTGTGTCAGTTTAGTTTTTATTTAAAACTGAACAAAGCTAAAGAAATCTTATAAGAAAGAACAAGATCCGTAAAGATTTGTAAAAACTAATCTTGTATATATATATATATATATATATATATATATATATATATATATATATATATATATATGTGTGTGTGTGTGTGTGTGTGTAAGTGGAAAGTTGATAAATCAAACATTTAAGTCAAATGTAGATGTGTGATATTTCGTTCTGCTTTATTTCATCTCGAACTTCTTCAGCCAGAGACCGTTTTCTGAGTTTTTCTATTTAAAAGCATGTGAGGAGAAATGATATGAAGGCGGAGGAGGTATAGTTATAGTAGGAAAGCTGGGAGGGATTTAAAATCAAATGTATCTGGTTTAATTAAAGATTTTATGTCTATTTTCAAAACATAAAATCTCTAATGAAACCAGATAAATTTGACTTTAAATGCCTCTAAGCTTTCCTACTACAACTATACCTCTTCCACCATCTTATCATTTCTCCTTACATGCTTTTAAATAGAAAAACTCAGAAAATTCTCTGACTGAAGAGGTGGGAAATGAAATAAAGCCGAACGAAATATCACACTTCTAAATTTGACTTAAGTGTTTGATTTATTCAACTTTCCACATATTTATATCATACTGTCAGATTCATTTCAAATCTATCTTTTCAACATATATATATACGTGTGTGTGTGTGTGTATGTGAAATAAAAAGAAAATGAATCCGACAGATATGGTGAAAACAGATGTTAAACACACACACACATACACACACACACACACACACACACACACACATATATATATATACGAGGGTAGAGTGAAATTTTTCTCGGTTAAAAAGGTCATATAATGACGTCATATCTGCTGTTCATAAGTTCTTTTAACAATTTTTAACAAGCACAGAATTGCTAATGGAAGAAGAGTGTTTACCGCAAGGTGGTCTAAAAATCTCATTTGTTCACATTTAATCATAGTTTCTTAGCCTGGCAAACAATAAACGAAGTGAGTGGAAGAAAGAACACAGCCAAAGCAAAACTGAAAGCAGCAAACCAACAAGAAAGAATAAAACTGTGGAAACAGCACTTCGAAAACTTACTAGGAAACCCACCGAAAATAACATGTGAACCAATCACCAGAATAATTAGCAAACAATTAGACATTAAACTAGGACCGTTCACTCAAGAAGAACTCGACTTGGTTCTCAGAAAAATTAAAAATAGGAAAGCTGCTGGACTGGACGAAATTCCCCCAGAAGTATGGAAGACCAGACAATTCGACGACATACTGCTCCGACACTGCAACGCAGTATACAATCAAAATCCGATAGATAGATGGATGAAAGGATGCATACTCTCCTTCCCTAAAAAGGGGGACCTCGGATTAGCCAAAAACTACCGAGGCATAACACTTATATCCATAGCAGCCAAAATCTACAATGCCCTACTACGAAACCGCATAGAACCCAAAATCGACAACATACTTAGAAAAAACCAAAATGGCTTCCGAAGAAATAGATCAACGACCTCACAAATATTAACCATCCGTAGAATCCTTGAAGGTGTACGGGCAAAAAACCTACAAGCGACATTAATATTTGTTGACTTTACCAAGGCTTTCGATTCCATTCACAGAGGAAAGATGGAACAAATCCTACTAGCGTACGGCATACCTAAAGAAACCGTAGCGGCAATAACGATTCTCTGTAAAAACACTAAAGTAAAAGTACGATCACCAGATGGAGACACAGAATACTTCGACATCGTAGCAGGAGTACTACAATGGGACACGCTGGCTCCGTACCTCTTTATCATTTGTCTAGACTATGTACTTAGAACATCGATTGACAAAATCAAAGAGAATGGCTTCGAACTGACGAAGAAAAGAAGCAGAAGGTACCCCGCAACAACAATTACCGACGCCGACTACGCCGATGACATAGCGATACTGGCAAATACACCTGACCAAGCCGAAACACTACTGCATAGTTTGGAACGAGCAGCAGCAAGCATAGGCCTCTATGTTAATGCACACAAAACGGAATATATGTGCTATAATCAAACGGGGGACATCTCCACTCTAGAAGGAACCCCTCTTAAACTAGTAGACAAATTCACTTACCTAGGAAGCAGCGTCGAATCAACCGAAAAAGGCATCGAAACGAGGTTAGCGAAAGCATGGACAGCTATCAATAGGCTATCGATTATATGGAAATCAGACCTAACCGATAAAATGAAACGCAGTTTCTTCCAGGCAGCGGTCACATCGATACTGCTATATGGCTGCACTACATGGTCGCTAACAAAACGGCTGGAGAAGAAGCTAGACGGCAATTATACAAGAATGCTACGTGCAATCTTGAACAAGTCCTGGCGGCAACACCCCACAAGACACCAACTGTACGGCCACCTGCCCCCTATCACGAAAACTATTCAAGTTAGACGAACCAGACATGCAGGACACTGCTGGAGAAGCAGGGACGAACTCATAAGAGATGTACTCTTATGGACTCCCACACATGGCCGTGCAAAAGCAGGACGACCAGCACGAACATACATTCAGCAGCTATGTGAGGATACGGGATGTTGTCCTGAAGACCTACCTAGGGCGATGAACGATAGGGAGGAGTGGCGAGAGAGGGTCAGGGATATCCGTGCTACTAGCGCGATATGATGATGATGATATATAATAAAAGAAATGCAAATCGGAAATGTTTTTACATAGTCCAAATTAAAGACAAAGAATGTTGTTGGAAAATGAGAAAAATCAAAGAAGTAAGATACACTAATGTCAGGAAACTGAATAAATCAAATCAGTATGGTTTTCGGTTCAATGTCATTTTTACTTCTCAACAGAAACAAATAATGCAGAATGGAGTTCTGTGAAAGGTGCTGAAAACAATTCAAAGTAACCGCCAAAATATCTGATGATTGTATTTTTTCAAGAAACATGAAACTTAGAATCATAAGAATGACACCAGGAACGAGAAAACAAATTGTTACACACCCACACACTGCAAAATCTTTGTTGTCCAGTGTTATTTAAGTCTTTGAAATATGAGGGTTTAAGTATAATCGTTAAAACGGAACTTGCAAACAGAATCATTTTGATCATTGCGTTTCTAGTTCAGGATACTTGTAAAAGTTACATGTGGTCCGTGGCGTTTATAGAGTTAGCATAAAACTGTTAACGCCACTGGAAGTAATTCGCACCTCATCAAATTCATCTGCAATATCCTAACATTAACAACACAACAATGATTATTGTTTCCTTGGTCGTAATTGGCTGGCTGATAATTAGTATTGATCGTTAATTATTTGACGCTTGTCAATAAAATGTTATCGGCACGAGCCGGTCAGAGCATCCAGTTTGACGTGTTGACTTAGTAAATACCATTGATCGAAACAAATTTGAGCGAATTTCTACCCTCATTAAAACTTGACAGTCAGTTCAGAAGGCAAAATAAACCAGGGAATCAAAAATCGATTTTAACAAATTTTTTAAAACTTCATCAGAAATATGCTTGCAAAAAAAAAAAAAAAAAAAGAAAATGTCTGACGTCTGTTTTGCACCAAACATACTAGCTAGAAATTTCCCTAATATAGTGACATTAATCGTTGCAGACTTTGAATCTCTATGTTTTGCCACATGTTTTGCATAAATGATTATTAGTTAAAGCTAAAATTAGCTCTATATCCTTTGCAGAAGGGTTGATTCCCAGTAAAACGGAGGTGACCTGGGTATGATACTTAATTGTATCTGATAGTGAGACATAAGTTCTGAAATATGGGTAGTGTTGGCTACCACTTCATTGCTTTTACTCAAACCCATGGTGGTAGTACGCGTTAATTTGTTGAACTCTCCTATTTGTATTCATATGGAGGTGGAAGAGATGGATTCATATCAATTCCAAGGGAATTAATGCTAATTAAAAACACAAAGATCCATGTCTAGAATGTGATTTCAGGTTACCAATACAACGATAAACGCTACGAGTGCCTCTAAAAGAAAACTGTTATGAACACATAAACAGTTATTTCTTCACAAACTTCTGATTGAATTTTCATCAGCTTTCATATGTAGCTATCATAAGTGTACCATAATTTTTTTAACATGTGCATCCTACTAATAGTGTCGCAAAAATTGCCTTGAGACATCTACAATTTCAGTTTTACAAGAAAAAGATTTAAAGTGAGCGGTCGTTTTTAAAAATTAGACAACATCTGCTTATAGTTTTAGCTGGTCTTTGAACAAGGTTCATATCTTCTCAAATTCTGGCATCGAAAGATCAACTCCAGAGTTAATAACTCGTATAGAACTCGCATCAAGAGAAGAAAGTCAATTATTTTCAGTGGTATACACGTTTGAATATTTTGTGGTATATTTGAGACCCCACGAGAATATGATAAAATTCATAAATGTTCTGAAAGTCTTTTTATATTGCTATAATGAATTTCTTACGGTTCATCTATTATTACTAAAATCTTTTGACCAATTGTGGAAGAAGCGATTTATCAAACAGAAATACGGTACAAAATTGTGAAAAGGGTTTAGTTCCATCATCATCATGTCGCGCCGCCTGCGCGGATATCCCTGACCGTCTCTCGCCATTTCTCCCTATCATTCATCGCCTCCGGCAGGTCTTCAGGGTTACATCCCGTGTCCTCACACAGCTGCTGTATGTAGGTTCGTGCTGGTCGTCCCACTCTTGCACATACATGTGCGGGGGTCCACAGGAGTACATCGCTTATGAGCTCGTCCTTGCTTCTCCAGCAGTGTCCTGCGTGTCTGGTTCGTCGAACTTGTATAGTTTTTGTGATGGGGGGCAAGTGTCCGTATAGTTGGAGTCTCGTGGGGTGTTGTCGCCAGGACTTGTTTAATACTGCTCTCAACATTCTTGTATAATTTCCGTCCAGCCTCCTTTCCAGCCGCTTCGTAAGCGTCCATGTGGTGCATCCATATAGCAGTATCGACACAACCGCTGCCTGGAAGAAACTGCGTTTCATTTTATCAGTTAGGTCCGACTTCCATATGATCGAGAGCCTATCGATAGCTGCCCATGCCTTCGTCAGTCGTGTGTCGATGTCTTTCTCGGTTGATGAGACGCTGCTTCCTAGGTAGGTGAATTTGTCGACTAGTTTCAGAGGGGCTCCGTCTAGTGTGGCAATGTTGCCCGTTTGGTTGTAACACATATATTCGGTTTTGTTTGCATTGACATGGAGGCCAATGCCAGCTGCGGCTCGTTCCAGACTATGCAGTAGTGTCTCTGCTTGATTAGGCGTATTCGCTAGTAACGCCAAGTCATCAGCGTAGTCGGCGTCCGTGATTGTTTTTGCGGGGTACCTTTTGCTTCTTCTCTTAGTCAGCTGGAAGCCATTTTCTCTGATTTTGTCGATCGAAGTCCTAAGCACATAGTCTAGACAGATGATAAAGAGGTACGGGGCTAGTGTGTCTCCTTGTAGTACTCCTGCAACTATGTCGAAGTATTCCGTGTCTCCATCTGGTGAACGTACTTTCACTTTGGTGTTTCTGTAGAGAATCATTATCGCTGCTACGGTTTCTTTTGGTAGGCCGTATGCTAGTAGGATTTGCTCCATCTTCCCTCTGTGTATGGAATCGAATGCCTTGGTAAAGTCGACAAATAGTAATGTCGCCTGTAAGTTTTTTGCCCGAACGCCTTCCAGGATTCTACGGATGGTCAGTATTTATGAGGTCGTGGATCTATTTCTCCGGAAGCCATTTTGGTTTTTCCTAAGGATGTTGTCTATTTTGGGTTCTATGCGGTTTCGTAGTAGGGCATTGTAGATTTTGGCTGCTATGGATGTAAGTGTTATCCCTCGGTAGTTCTTGGCTAGTCCGAGATCGCCTTTTTTAGGGAATGGAAGGATGCATCCCTTCGTCCATCGTTCTATCCTATTTTGACTATAGACTGCGTTGCATTGCCGGAGCAGTATATCGTCGAATTGTCTCGTCTTCCACACTTCTGGGGGAATCTCGTCTAGCCCCGCCGCTTTCCTATTTTTAATTCTTCTGAGAACCGAGTCTAGTTCTTCTTTGGTGAAAGGACCTAGTTTTACGTCTAATTGCTTACTAATAATTCTGGTGATCGGTTCATCCGTTATTTCCGATGGGTTTCCTAGTAGATTTTTGAAATGCTGTTCCCACAGTTTTACTCTTTCTTGTTGGCTTGCAGCTTTCAATTTTGCTTTGGCTGTGCTCTTCCTTCCACTTACTTCGTTTATTGTTTGCCAGGCTATCCTGGATTGCCTATCTTCCACCGAGTCTCTAATCTTATCTATCTGATTTTGTACGTATTCTGCCTGTTCTTTTAGGTATATTCCTGTTAATTGATGTTGTGCCTTTTCTAGTTTTCGTGCATTTGTGTTTGTTGGGTTCTTTCGATAGCTTTTGGAGGCAGTCTTCACAAGTGCACGTTTTTCTCTAGCCGCTAGCGTTTCCCAAGGGACTCTATATTTAGTTCTAGGCTTTGTTGGAATACACTTTTCTGCCGCCTCCAGGTGTGCTTCTACAAAATTTTCATATTCGTCATTTGGGGTGCCTATTTCTGCCTTCTCTTGTAATGCTTCGAATCTGTTTCTTAATTCTAATGCATACTTATCTCTAATATCTCTGTTGTTGAGTAGGGCCCAGTCATAGTGCTTGGTCGTCGCTTTACGTGTGGCGTTTTTTCTTAGGCTTAGTCGTACTTTGGCCGTAACTATTCGATGATCGGAGGACACACCCTCGAAAGAGGAGTATGCCTCGCAATTCATCGCACTGTTTTTCCATTTCCTGTTTATAAGGACGTAGTCTATCTGTGCTTTACTCTTATTCGCGTATGTGTAGGTCCATAATTTCCCCTCCCTTTTTTGAAAGTTTGTATTGAGGCATGTTAATCTATTTTCTATCATGAAATCTATTAAATGCTGTCCATTCCTGTTAGACGCGCAGTGTAGGCTGTATTTGTTGTGTCTGTTTTTCCCGATTTGTGCATTCATATCTCCGCCAATGACTAGCAGGTTGTGTTTCGGAATGCTACGTACTAGGGAGGATAGATCTTCGTAGAAGGTGGCTATTTCGTTGTCTTCGCTAACATTGGTAGGGCTGTAGCAGGAGATAATTGTTGCTTTGGGGTTGCCATTAAACGTTGCGGCCATCATCCTAGGTTGTATTCTCTCAATGCTGTTCAGTGTTTTTAACGCTCTTGGTCCTAGAAGTATTCCCACCCCTCCTACCGATGCATTGACCGAGTTTTTCCATGCCGATACAGTCACCAGCATCCATCCATTACCAGTTTCGTGATACTTGATATCTTCGGTGTGCGTGTATCGGTGCTCTTGTATGCAAATTATATCTATCTTATGTTCTACGGCTGATGCAGTTAGCTCTGATAGTTGACCTATTCTATTTAGGGTTCTCACGTTAAATGTCGCTATCTGAATTGTTTGTTTGCATTTTAGTAGTTTTTGTTTGAGTTTGAGCTCTGTAGCTGATTTTTCGAACACTGAGGCCAGGGCTCCAACCTCAGCAGGACGCGCCCCTTTTTTACCCGCGCGAAGAGCGATGCGGTTTATGGATCTGGATTGAGTACGAGTCATGGTTATCTTTCGATGGCTGTTTTTGTTCTCATCTGTAGAAGCCACTCTTATAGATGAGCAGCAGTAGTTCCCCGATCGAACTGACAATCTTGAGCGTTAAGCCGCAAGACTCACACGTACATCATGCTGCTTCCCATGTGTACGCGGTAGTAAAAAAAAAAAAAAAAAAAAAAAATTTCTTTTTTTTATCTTAAGTTTTAACTTAGTTAAAGTCCAGGACTGTTGGATGTTAAAATTCAAAGAAATTTTGGGGTATATTACATGGTCATCTAGTGGTGGACAGAAAGAGAGAGAGAAAGAGAGAGAGAGAGGAGGAGTCAACTCTTTTATGGCTTTCGTCTTTAGCACGTGTTAGACTATATTTGAGGTGTTTTGGATTTTTTTTTTTTCCTTTCTTTTCAGGGGGGGGCAATTTTGGGGGTTTTCTTTAGCAAATTTAGAAGTTCGTCTTCCAAAAGTAAAGCTTTTCCTGAAAATTAAGTCGCATAAGTCTTCATTCTTCATTTAAACAACACATAGTACAGCTGAGATTCAAGACATTACTATTTTAAATCAAATGTGCATTTTTAAATGAATAGTTTAGTAGAATAAATTTACTGACCTCTGTGAAAAATCTTCTGGAAACGGAATCACTTCCAAACGTACGCATACTATTTCAACAAATGAAGGATTCAATTATTACTAATTTTAATAGTATTTATATTAAAGATTCCACTCCCATATCATGGTCATCTAGTGGTGGACAGAGAGAGAGAGAGAAAGAGAGAGAGACACACAGAGAGAGAGAGAGAGAGAAAGAAAGAGAGAGTAGGAGTCAACTCTTTTATGGCTTTCGTCTTTAGCACGTGTTAGACTATATTTGAGGTGTAGTCAACTCAAATTATTGGCATCAAGTCCCGACCAAATAAAGATTACATATTCTCAATTTGATTGAATCCAGAAAAGATAAAGTTCCAAAAAGGTAAATCAAAAGAGTAAATCCAAAATAGACTAGATGTTCTTTATGTCACATTAAATGAGAATCCCTTGTGGCGCAAAGACCAAAATGCTGGACTGCGGCTTCAATTTAAGCGAGTTTGTACTCCTACGATTACTTTTAGATAAATATCTTCTGGGAACCCCCTTATCCCTCAGCTTAGGGTTAAATGGTATCACTGCTGTTATTCTACAAGGATGGCTTTGGCGTTAAATGACACTCGAAGGTTGATACGCTATTACGACACCGAAACCGTCGCATTAAATGGTTTACATGAATTACGTGGTGCCTTCAATAGGTTTCCAGACTTTTTTTGTACAGGCATTTAAAATTGACGTAGACTCTTGAAAATTCACTATGTCATTGCTATACATCTTATGAGATGACTGACCAATGTTTATGATTTCAGGTTCAAATGAACAGCAACAGCAGCAATTGGAATACACCCTACTAAAGCCTGATTGTCACAGCTGGTGAAGTTCAAAAATGCAATCTGGACGTGAGGAAGAACGATATGCAATAAAATTGTGTTTTAAACTTGGAAAAAATGACACAAAAACGTATGGAATGCTTCAGACTGCTTTTGGAGCATCTTGCATGAATCGAGCATCAGTTTTTGAGTGGCATAAGAGATTCAAGGAAGGCAGGGAGTCTGTGAGGGATAATGAGAGGTGTGGCAGGAGTAAGGAAGTCAATACACCAGATTGCCCAAAGGGCTAGGGTTAGGGTTACTATGTTGAGGTTTTAAGGGAGTTCAGGAAGAGATTCCGTTGGAAGAGGCCAGCACTCTTCAAATCGGCTCAGTGGCATTTCCACCAGGACAATGCACCAGTCCGCAACTCCATCCTTGTCACAGACTATTTGACCATGGTGGGCATCAAGACAGTTCCTCACTCTGCCTAGAGTCAAGACCTTGCTCCTTGAGACTTTTGGTTATTCCCTAAACTCAGAGGCTGTCATTATGAGACAATTGAGGAGATGAAAGAGGCTGTGACGAAAGTCATTGACACGCACACACAAGAGGACTTCCATAGGGACTTCTAGAAGTTGATGGAACGGTACAACAATGCATTGCAGCCAGAGGAGAACAATTCGAAGGGGACTAGAGTTTCATGTGTGTACTATTAATAAACGATCCTATACAAAAAAAATCTGGAAACGTATTTAATGATCCTCGTATATTTGTTTGTCTTTTTTTTTTTTGGAAATAAGAAAATTCATTTTTCTCAGAATATAATTCTGGGAAAAATGAATCTTTATTTCCGACTAGAAGTTGTTTATGGCTTATATCAAGACAATTATTTTACAATATTACTCTTCTGAGCATAAAATTTCTTTTTTTGTTGACTTGTATCTTTATGGATGACTCTATAGATGCGAATAGATAAAATGGTGGACTTACTTGCTCATGTATTAGCTCAACTCCTCCACCATGGGAAGGATGCGATACAAGGTCAATCTTTAGTATGTGTACAGCTAGTTAAACTCAGTTTTCCTTCTCTCAGGTCGGTTGCAAGACTAAAATACCCACAATTACACATGGCCCAAGAACGCACACTCACGCAGATATATATTTACTCAATTCCAGCACCACAAAAAGTATTCAACCCAATGTCAATTTTAAATAGGTGCACACTGGTTAGAATTCAAAGGTTTCCTTTCTCTTGATGAGTTGTCGAACTAAGGCTAAAAGACTTTGGCAAAGAAGTCTAGATTAAAGTATATTCGATTTGATGAAACTCTAAAACACTTTTAATGTTATACAAATGAGTTTTCTCTGTTTAATATTCAAAATCTTTGAGACTCATGAAGCATCACTGATTATTAACCTACAGTCATTTTAAACATTTTCTATAAACGTAAATTCGTGAGGAAAACAGAAGAAACGTTTCCTTTTTTTTTTTTTTGCTTTGAGTCAATTTGCTTACACAATCAAAAATACAATTTATTTCTGCTATCAAAATCTTAATTTTGATTCTTAATGGAATCAATGAATTAAATTGCCTCGAGATACTGTTTTGATATTTCAACCAAGCTCATATCTTGTTTAACTGACAAAATCACAGTTCTTAAAGGTTACAAAATTTAACCAGACAACATTTAACCGTCGTCATTTGCGTGAATAGCATTTGAACACCGACAGAAACAGCCTTAGTTTTCAATTTTACTCGTCTTTGAAGCAACAAACGTTATATAAAAATCAGGTTCAAAATAGTAATGTTACAGTACAACTGAATATAAAAAATACAAACATTAAAGTGGATTAAAAGTTTTGTAATATATTGGTAAAGTAAGGCACATTTCAGCACCTTCGGATGCCTTTGTGGAGGTCGTGAAGATAGATAAATAGACGGGACAGTGAAATGCGGAGATTAGATGATACATTCCAAGGGCTACGAGCTTGATACGCTTCTATGATTTAGAGCAAAGCCTCAGAATCCAGAGTTTTAGACACACTTGACATTGCTTGATCGGCGAACTTCTAGCAACTCAACTGAAATTTCACGAACGCTCTTGTGATCAGCTCGTTCACCTTTCGTTCAACAAATGTTTTCAGTTACTTCCACGGCATTATCACCATGTTCCAACTCGTAAATCCTGAATTCTCGTCACGCATTCATCAGTGTGGCTTTCAGAATGAAACAATGAAAGAGTATTAGCGCATCAACGACAACAGGTAGCTACCACAGCTAGAAATGCCCCGGTACACGTTATAAACACTCCTCAAACTTTATCATATAAATGATTATATAAATCCAAACTAAACTGTGGCCCTCTGCCCAGCAAAAATAGATGTATATTCCTGTATGTGTGTATGTGTGTGCATGCCATTCTTTAAAATTAAACTTAAAATATATATTAAAAATATACATATTAAAAATGTATATTAAGAATATATATTTGAATATATATATATATATATATATATATATATATATATATATTGTAGTTTATGGGTAACATTTTAAACAAGCCATAGGTCATTTATTTGCTCACATTTAAATGTATTTCTATCGGACATAAAAAATTCTATTTAATATCAATCAATTGTTTGCACACAGTTAGATGGTTTCAAGTATTGCTATGCAACTTCTGACAATTCATTTTAATATCAGTTATTTATTTGCACACAGAAAAATGGTAAAAACATTCTATTTGACCCATTGATGGGATCCTAAACGCCGGCTCAGGTGGATTTGGGAGCAAGGACCTGAGTATGTATTATACATTCCCGAGAGCTCTAGAACTAGAGTTTCACTATCAGATAGTTATGTGCCATATCCTACACACTCAATGGGGTGGTGGGACATATCCCTCTGCTGAGATATAGTCGGTGTATTCTACAGCCCCAGCCGACTGGGCTCGGTATATTAGGATAAAGGGAGTCAAGTAAGTGTAACAACAAAAAACTTTTGATATTTTAATTTATGGTATAAATTATGGTATATTCTTTCAGTATATATGTACATAAATAATTCATTGCCAATAAAACTTATAAATCTTCATTACAACTTATAAATAAACTCAAGGAATGAAGCATCATCATCCTCATCATCATGTTGCACCAGCAATGCGGATATCCCTGACCATCTCTCGCCACCCATTTCTATCGTCCATTAATTCCGGCGGGTCTTAAGGACTACATTTCGTATGGGCACAGAGCTACTGTATGTAGGTTCAAGCTGGTCGTCCTGCCTTTGCTCGTCCATGTGAAGGGGTCCACAGGAGTACATCACTTATGAGATCTCCCTACTTCTCCAGCAGTGTCCTGACTCGTCTGATTTTGATAGTTTTCGTGATGGGTGGTAGGTGGCCGTACAGCTGCTGCTTTGTGGGGTGCTGCCTCCAGGACTTGTTGAATATTGCTCGCAGCATTCTTGTTTAGTTGCCGTCAAGCTTTTTCTCCATACGTTTAGTAAGCGTCCATGTAGTGCATCTATATAGCAGTATCGACACGACAACTGCTTGGAAGAAATTGCGTTTTATTTTATCGGTCATGTCTGACTTCCATATTACTGATAGTCTATCGAGCTGTCCATGCCTTTGCTAGTCGCGTATTGATGTCTGTCTCGGTTGATGAGGTACTGTTTCCTAGGTAGGTAAACTAGTTTCAGTGAGCTACCGTTTAGTGTAGAGATGTCACCTGTTTGATTAAAGCACATATATTCCGTCTTGTGTGCATTGACATAGAGGTCGATGCCTACAGCGGCTCGTTCCAGACTATGTAGCAGGGTTTCCGCTTGGGGAGGTGCATTTGCCAGAAGCGATATGTCATCGGCATAGTCAGTGTCGGTAATTGTTTTTGAAGGGTACATTCTGTTTCTTTCCTTTGATAGCTTGAAATCGTTTTCTTTGATTTTATCAATAGATGTTCTAAGCAAGTAGTCTATGATAAAGAGGTATGGGGCTAATGTGTCTCCTTGCAGTACGCCTGCTACAATATCGAAGTAATCTGTGCCTCTACTTTAGTGTTTCTATACAGCATCAGTAGTTCAGTATTTTCATTTAACCCTATCCAAACTGCATTTTATCAGTTTTAAGAAAGTAAAATTTAAGTTTGAGACAATTTAAAAAAAATTATATATTTAAAATCAATTGACTTTTATTCTTTTTTAAATGCGGTACAAACTGGGTGAAATAAATGAAGACTTTAACTTTAAGATAGCCTCTACTCCCTCGACTAAAATTGGTATATTCAGAATCACTGTTTGAAAGCGGAGGTGCAGCTAAAATGCCGACAACGATAACCAATTTTGTCTCTGTCCACTTGTATGTTTTCAAACGATCTTATGTTGAAACTGTCAATAACGAGGTGGTAAAGTAAATATATAACCCTCAATGTCGACTTACTAATCTTAAATTCGGTTGTAAACAAACACACGTGTTTTCCTCTAAACTTCAGTGGGAAATGGTTAATTTTAAACCGGGGAGAAAAATTATTTTATGTGGTACTATAAAGTATATACTGTAAAAGCCTGACAGCCATGCAACTAGAGTTTTTAACAAGGGACCGACAATTGGTGGCCCACAATAATTTAGAAAGGTTTTTCACCAAGAATTGTTTAATTTGAAACTATATCTAATACAAGGAATCAATTATTATTATTTCTTAAGATTCTTAGACCGAAAGCTAGAATATAACTTTGATTTAGGATATAACTGCTCAAAATGTTGGTACATTTTACGTGAAGTGGCTTGCCAAACATTTGATTACTTTGTTTAGCTTCTTTGTTTTGTAGCATATCAATCTTCGTGGGTTATTTTTATGCCAAAGACATCCTTAGCTGGGGGATAAAGGATATCATAGCGGTTTGGTTGGCTGAGGTCCGAATGGAGCGTTAGTAGTATGTACGGTGTGACGTCTACCTGACAAATGGACTCTAGGTTCGTACAACTACAAATGGTCACCGCTGATATATCTTCTATATGTGTGCTGTATGGCCATATTTACATAACATGTGTATATGCGTGCAATTATGCATGTTCATAATCCAGCAGTGTTACGTCATCGAAACGTTCCCGAATAATATTCTTCCACTTGGAAGAGCTATTGTATGGTAATACAATAGCTCTTCCTAGTATATTAATCAGAAAGTGAACGTAATAGAACAACTCAAGTTCGAACTCACTCCGATCTCGTAATCTAGCACTTTAGCCATTATGCCACCGATACTCACCCATTTAAGTTCTTAGCCAACCGAGAAACTAGTTTTTCCAATGATAAGTTAAGAGAGTTTTTAAAGAAATAGAACGTAATAATTTTAAAATTGTACTGGATAACACAATTTAGAGGGTGTTTTTTCGGTAGAATGATGCTTAATATTATAAAATAAAATACTTGCAAAAACTCTAAAGTAAATATATTGTTAGTTACCATAATGCATGATTTCGATTGGTTGGTTGGTTGGTTGGTTAGGTTCTATAGCATTTAAACCATTGTTGGTTATTATATACAAAATCAATGATTTGTAAACGAGTAGTTCGTAGATAACATTTTAAACGATCCAAATCTCATTTGTTTGCACGCAGTTAAATGGTTTCTCTGCTTCATAATCCTAATAAATCTATTTTGCATTAATTCTTTTTTAGATGTTTTCAAGTACAATAAATGTTTAAACAGTTTTGTTGGACCTATAGATGAGACACTGCAGGTACTACTAATCCGGATCAGAGTGGACCTGGGAGTCATAGCAGTAAAGGGGCACCCCACATTCTCCTAAGCTCACTTAAACGGTTTAGTGTCATATCCAGGACATTGTTGGGTGGGGGTCTTACCCATTTGCATAATTGCAGTCGGAATATTCTGCTGCCTAAGTTGGCTAGGCTGGCATTTCGATATGAATAAGAGCATAAAATTGTCCAATATATTTTTCATATGTTTTTGTTTAAGTCTCCTCAAGACACAGTGACAACAACTCTTCTCAGATCTTCAGTACGCTTCCAAATATTTAAGCTGATCTTAACAGTGCCGGGTTCAAGATGATGTCGATTCTTCCTCTGATATCCGATTCTTGTCGTCTCCTTTCCAAGCTTTTGGGATCAGTTCTAAAGGTACCAGTTAAAATTAATATCACTGTCACCTTCAGATTCAACAACTTTTACAGCTCTCTGGCAAGTTATTATTATTGTTATAGGAATTATTTTTCTCTTTTGAGAGTTTTTCACGCTAAAGTTATCCATTGGTTTCTCACTGGAGTTTGAGTGACAGCAAGTCTCCCCAAGTCCCCAGGACTCTTCTAGGTATTCTGGCTGATCTCAATAATGTTGTAGTTTTGACAGTCTTCACCCGTCCCGTTATATGCAAATCCTCCAATCCTCGTACCAATCCTTTGGTGACTTTAATAAGAGCACCAATTACAAGTGGTATAAACGTCACTTTCATGTTCCACAGTTTTTATGCATTCCCGAGTAAGGTCGAGATATTTAGCCTTCTTTTCACTTTCTTTGATTTTTACCCTGTGGTAAGCTGAGATAACAAAGTCTATAATTTTGCAAGTTCTCTTTTTCTTGTTGATTAATTGAACCATTTGGATTATTATTATTATTATTATTATTATTGCTAATTTTCAGCTTTACTTTCGTTTTCTTACACTCTTTCATCGGGTCATCACTCCAAATTTAGAGACTTAGAGTGAGGAATATACAGAGTATTATATGCATTCCCTATATATATATATATATATATATATATATATATATATATATATAATTTATGTGGGTACAGAATTTCAATATCCTCACAAATAGACCAATTTTAATCATTTACAACAAATAAAATAAACTAACCGGTTTCGATCCTCTCTGATCACAGTTAAAACGAGGACAACAATTAAGAAGGAAAAGGGGTAGGGAGTGTATAATGAAGTAGAGGGAAGGAAAAAAATGCAAGTTGATTGAAAATGGAGGGGTAAATTAAATACTAATCAAATTCAGACCCAATAAACATTCCTTCTGTTTACTGAGGGATAATTTATGGGTGAGAATATGAATGGTCTCAAGTACTTTCAGGTGATAGTCCGAGTGGGACTTTCTCAAAATGGTGAACAAGTCCGCACTGTAGGACGAGGCAATTACGGTTATTAATGAGATGTTTAGCAATGGAAGACCCGTATGTGTTGTTTAGTCAGTCAGCAAAGTAGTTCCCTTGTCGTATTTTTGTGGCTACATGTTCAATTCTTGAATCCAGACGTTGGTTGGTTCTCCCGATGTATAGCAATTTGCAAACATATTTAAAAGAAAAATTTCATTCATTTTGTCCAAAGAAGCGGAAGATAAATCTAATTAAGACCCTAACTCACCGGGCATTAATAATATGATCTGAGTCTAAGTCGGCGGATTAGGTCGAATTTATCATGGGGACACTTTGTAACAATGGCTTCCCTGAAAACATTGTTTGATCTGTCATTAGGGATAAAATTTCTGACTTCAGTAAAATTAAACCTGATTATGTCCAGAGGTATCCCGTATGTCTCAGGTTGACTTGACTCGATGATGTTAGTGATAAATTTGCCAACCAGATCTCTGCTTGTGTACGTAAGTGCTATTTTTCTTCCAACCTGCGTGTAGTTCTCTGCTCGCGGACTGTTTTGACATCTGGTCGAAAAGATGTGCCCCCAACACAGTAGTTCTTTGATTTATTCTTTTACATGTGTTTGCTGATTACAATACATCGAGAGAACCAATCAACCTCTGGATTCAAGAATTAAATAACATGTACCCACAAAAATACGGCAAGGGAACTACTTTGCTGACCGAATAAACAACACATACGGGTCTTCCATTATTTTTATAAATGATTAAAATTGGTCTATTTGTGAGTATATATATATATATATATATATATAACGGTCTCTTTTTTCCAATCCATTGATAGTACTCTCCTAAGGAAATGAACAACTTCACAAAGTACAATTTTTTCGTATAGACTGAGACTACCAAGGTATCTTTTTGATGCGTTTGTCTGTCACTTTCTTGATTATACCTTGTGCTCCTACTATTTCTGGCAAAAAGAGATAGTTTTAAGGAGCAACATATTATTATTATTATTATTACTATTATTATTATTATTATTATTATTAGCCAGCTGGTTTCTCAACTGAGAATGAAAAAATCCATTGTGGTGGTAATACTTGTCATATTTATTTCTCATATTCTGGTAGTGGTAAATTAATACGTGGTAACTATAATGGAAATAGTTTCAGATTTTTTAAGCAATTGTTTACATTATTTACATTTGCAATGCATAGTCTTTTAGAAAAACCCTTTAAGTTTAATATTAAAGATTTCACCAAGGCCAGAGGTTCCTGAATCAATTAGAGTGCCAAAATTAATAACTTCTTCGAAAGCACTTAGAATATCTCAAGCACAAAAAGTGCCGTTCAGGAGAATGAAAGTCATAACTGTTATACAACATTTTGAAACGCATTCCGGGATATTCTCTCTGATCAGACTGTCCACCTGCAATTGGTACAGGAAATATAAAAAAACAACTTGTTTGCGTGAAGGAAGAGAATCTGGACGATAATCAAAATTGAAAAAAATATTGGAACACGTTTGAACAAGGAACCTACGCTACAAACAAAAATCGACACGAATGATAAGTCAGTCGTCACAAATTCCGTGTCATACTGTTCAGAGAAATTATGCAGAAACGGTTGAAAATGATTACTTAAAAATTATAGTCAGTGTAAAAATGACAAAAACATAAACTACATGATCACTGTGAAAGAGAGGATATGTTTTGAAACAGTTTGTTTTCAGTGATGACGTATGTTGAACATATATATATATATATATATATATATATATATATATATATATATATATATATTGTTTACTATACTAATAAATAAATAAATAAAAGTGCTCAGTATCAGTGATAGAGAATATAGATCGATGTTAGGATAATGTAGACACATAGTCAGTCATCCAATGACTGCCTAGGCAAGCGTTGTTCCCTCTACGTTTACGCCATCTTAAAACGCGCGCGCACACACACACACACACACACACACACACACACACACACACACACATATATATATATATATATATATATCGTTTTCATTTAGAATTAAAAAATACGTATAAGAGGATAGAATTTACTTGCACGTAGATTATATGCTACAATACTTGTCATCTGGCTGTAGAACAATTATATTTAATAGTTGAAATAATTTCTTTGTGCTAGCCTCATTGGAGTATCAGCAATTTTGTTTTGTCAGCTATGTTTTTATTTAAGGGCAAACATATTTCCTGAATAAACCTTCCCAGGGTTTGGAATTTATTGTGAAATGTGCAACATCTCCCTCCTCTTCTCAACATTTCTGCCCGACTATCTTTGTTAACCTCCGTAATCCCCGATAATGTAAACAAGCTTTTAACCCTCTCACTAAGAATTTCTCTTAGAATGCTCTCTTCACATATTAGGCTGCTTACATCTACTCTATTCAAGGCCACAAAGAAGTTCAAATAGTTCAAATAGTACTTGTTAAAAAGCTGCATTTGCATCATTTGTGAAACACTATATATGTGTGTGTGTGCGTGCGAGTGTGTGTGTGTGTGTATACATGTGTGAGTGTGTGGGGGGAGAGAAAGAGAGAGAAAGAGAAAAAAGTTTTCTGTGTCGATATATATATATATCAAATAGATATAACTTTAGCCTCATCTGGAGCTAGCTGAAAATACATAGATAGATAGAATTTTATTTGATTTTAAATTATTTTAATTTTGGGTCAGGTTTGACGATAATACGTCAAATTAGCACGAAATGACATCAGTTATGTTCAACAAAACCGCAGTTTCGTTTTGTCTATTCCATTCCAATATGACCCGGCACGAAGCCATTAAACTCACGAAATAACGCCGATGTGCTTCGACATTCACACGAATCACATGTTCTGAAAATAAATACGTCGAACAGTGAACAGCTTAATTGATGTTAGCTTTGATGTTCCAACTTTTAACAAACTCTCTCCGCTCTTTTCTGCTATTTCTTTATATGTGTGTGTGTGTGTGTGTGTGAGAGAGAGAGAGAGAGAGAGAGAGAGTGTGTGTGTGTGTGTGTGTGTGTGTGTGTGTGCTATTTTCTCCTCTCTCTTGTTTGATTGATGTCGATTTTGCCTTTCTTCTCTTTAAGATCTCACCGGCCAATATTTATTCGGTTTTCTTCTCTCCGTACTGCCATCTGCAACAGTTTTGGCCTATTTTCTATTCTTATTTTTATTGATATTTACTTCGATCGACAAAAAGCCACATTTGAACAAATGCAGTGAAAAGTTAAAAGGAAAAAGCTCCTTCAAGCTCTCAGGTTAGAATCACCTGCCAAGAAAATCAGCATTCCTAATTCTTTTCTTATACCTCAGCTCGAACAAGGATTTCTGACAAATATAGGAAATATGTAACTATATAAGACATAAAGTGCCGTTAGAGTTGGTCAGATGATGGATTTTATGTCATGTTAAACTTTGTTGGGTTATTAAATGCTGAAGTCATTTTTTTTTTTTGCAAATTATTATACGGTTTCCAATAACTAATGATATTAATCATTTGAATATAATTAGAGCTTCAAGTGACTATTTTTAATACAACTTATACAAATAATTTGCATGATATCAACTACTCCTACATAATAGTAGTGATTCATACATGATTACATGGTTTAAATTGATTCATTGGTTGATAGTGGGTTGAGTGTTCGCCAATGGTCCGGGAAACCTGGGTTCAATCCCAGGTCGCATCATACCAAAGACTTTAAAAATGGTACTTGATAACTCCTTGCTTAACACTCAGCAATATAAGGTACGTATCGAGGGTAAAGTGTAGCAATCCAGGGAAAGGAGTAGCACCCTCCTCTACACCTCGGTGTAGTAGCAATTGAAAAGGGAGCCTTCGAGTCGCCCTCGACGACGGTCGCTAACTTTACTTAACTTTAGGTTATTTTATGCCAATATATTAGGGATATATTCCTATCTAATACTAATAATATGCGCCCACTTTTATCATTTCAAGTGATTTATTGATTGATTTTAACGGCATGTCAGCTAGTTAAGAGTAATTTTATGTCTACATGCAACAGAACAGCGTTCATTATACCTTTATATTTACATTTTTGCGTCGTTGTTTCTTACTCTCCAATACTCCTCATTTTCAAACATCTGACCCATAAATAGGAATATAACAAGTACTACCATTCATTATAGTACCAGGAGAACTGTTAATGAAAAATTACTCCAGACTCTCCAGGTCTTCAAAACTTGAGCCTCACCTTAAAATACAGTTTATCATTGCCGTCCTATCTACGATACCCAAAGTATCAAGTTTAGACAAACGCTGAGTCAACTGTGACGTCAGATAACCGAACATCTAATGTACGTCATGATTGAACTTCTATTATGAACAACTGAACTATTTTTCGAAAGGAATTAATTCTCCTAGCCTTTCGGAGACAAAATTATTACCACAGGATAAAATATATTATATTTAAAAGTGCCTCTTCAAAGTTTAATGAAGTATCTCATAATCACTTATATCTTATAGGGGGGCTGTGTACTGAAATACTTCCCTCTACCAGCAGAGTGGCAGCGGCTAACGTTATATAAATAGACAAGCAGCAACCAAAAAGTTAACTCGGCAGCTTGACTTCGACTTGGTGTTGTGTTCAAAGTCAAGGACAGAGTCGAGGCCGAAAGGTTCCCAGGTTCGGCTGGATCACCTTCGCGTGTGTGAGCAGCACCTTTGAACCTTTATATTGCACTAGACCTTGCTGTCCAGTTTAAACTATAATCGGGCACACATGCCTGGAACCAGATTTCGGTTCAAGTCTTGCTAGGCTCATCAGGCCCACATTGAACTAAGTTGGGCGATGTCCAGCAGGGTTCGAGCCTCGGCTCGTGCCCTCCCTAAGTCCCCACAATAATCGACCTTCGAGTCATTGACCTTGTGTCAAGTCCGACCTGGTGAGAGGCAGAGGTAAAAAAACGTTAACTCGGCGGCTGAGATTAGCCCAGAGGAGATATATCCGTTACCTCTCCCAGCAGCATTGCGTCTGTGTCCTCGCCACTAAACCAAGCCGCCGAACGTACGGTATGCGTCCTTACCACCAGCCGAAGCAGAAGATGTGGAATCCAACCAATCAGAGTTAGGGACCCAGCACAGCCAACCAGACCAATCACAGCCTTTTATTTTTCTCCCTCAAACAGCTCTTCTCAGAAAGTCTCACCATCCTTAACAGCTAATCTACGTGCTAACTTTAGAAAGTCTTTTGAGATCATTTTTGTTCTCCTCACTGCACCCTCCAGCGACCAGCTCCAGCATCACCAGTAGCTGTTTCTGCACCTGCAAGCGACCATCTCCTGCAGACTAGCTCCCCATGAGACGACGACGCAGCAACCAGCACCAACTGCACACCAGCTCCAGTTCCTGGGCAACCAAGCTACCAACACCAACTGCAGATCAGTTCCAGCTAAACCCAGTAGCTATTCCTGCGCAACCAAGCGTCCAGCACCCACTGCAGACCAGCTCCAGTTTAACCCAACAGCTTTCCCTGCGCGACCCAGCTACTAGCACAAACTGCAGAGCAGTTCCAGCTTAACCCTGCAGCTGTTCCTGCACGACCAAGCTACAGCATTTGAAGCATCCAGTCAACTAGTGACTCACTGCTCGAACTAGAATCAACACTTGATGCCACATTGACACTCCCCGGTTAAACCAAGGATTGAACAAACTGTGTCATCTATTACACAGCCTCTGCAACCAGCATCTGCAGCATCTAGTCCACGAGCAACTCACTGATCGGAGTAGCACCACCGCTTCAAAGCGACTTCAACACCTCCTCTTGGTTAAATCAAAGTACTGCACAAACGGAGCATTGATCATCTAAGCTACCAATGCGTCCACATCATTGACCGTCACCAGCAACATCTACAACCTGATCATGCAGAGACACCTAATATCTGCACTAAGCACAGAGACCATCCTCACCTTCTAGACGCGCTGACGATACAGTCTAATCGACTTTCTGCAACATAGACTTTCGAAACCTAGCAGAGACTACACCGACGTGGTACAACAACAGCGATTACTACACCAATACACTTTTTGTGAAAGATACGCTCAATAAAATCTGAATTTAAAATTATCCACTTGCCTCTGTTTTTTGTCCAGTCCACTGTCAATCAACACACAATACAAACAACACCTAAAAAACCGATTCGCGGAATCGACGCACGCGTTCATATACCGGCCCTGCGACAAGTTTAATGTCTTACTCAAGGTACATCAATTGAGGCGTGTCTTACCTCTCTGCAGGGGGCACAGTCAGCATATTCTAAGCCCCACCAATTAGGCAGTATGTTTTCAGGTCTTTCAAGTAAGTAGATGATTTCAAGAAAATACTACTTCTAATAATGATAATAATTCTTTATCGATAATTATAGCTTCAAGTGACTATTTCTGATAAAAATTATTATGTTGTTTTCCATTGATCACTTGGACGATCAGCGAACATTAACAACATCGCCTTTGCCTAGTAATTTGATGTTGATCAATGTTGATTTACTGTAACAATGCTTCTCTATTGCAGCAGCCGTTTGCCTCGATCTATGAAACACGTTTTATACTTAGAGAGATTGACAACGTAACAAGAAGAAAAAGATGTGACACAAGAACAGGGAGGAAAAACAAGCGGTCTCAAGGCCGGACGAGGATTTTTAAATTTCTAATGCGGCCTTCATGGCTTTTCGAGAGACCAAATAAAATTGAAAAAAAAACCTGATTATACTTTGCAAAAAAGAATAAAATAAACCTCTAAAAGTCAAGGAATGTTTAGTAAATTCTTTCATTTTTTTAAAAGTAATATATGATGGTGGGCTGAAAATTTTATTGGCCGAAAATTTCACGAGATGACGTTATATCTGCTGATGACGTTTTTGACCCAGATAGAAGTGTGTGAACTGCAAGGAGGACTATGTTGAAAAGAAAACTCATTTCGTAATTTTCTATAAGAGTATCTTAGTCATCCAATGAACTTTACGGTCAGTCCTTGTATATTAATATTTGCACTAAGTCATTAAGTGAAAGTCTAGTTCTTAGATTTTATTTAGAATAGTCAATGTTTAGTGATTTTAGCCTAATTAGTTGATAATAAATTTTGATGTATTCATAAAACATGTAAAGATTGCTTACCCCCTCTCCAAGGATATTTTGTTGAAATCAGTTTTCCTTCCTTAGGCAAAAACTTCAGTTTTGTCGATACAGCTGTTTTTGATTTCTAAAATATGTTTTTCAAATAAATATCTAATTTAAATACTCATTATTTTTTTGGTTTTTATTAAGAAGAATGGATATTATGTAAAAAAAGAACGCATAAAAATTACACTAGTCACTTCTTAGCTATGTGACTCGACTGATCATGTTTCTAACCAAACATCTCAATAATAAAAGTTGATTATGGTTTTTAACTGGTAATTGGACGCACATCAATTTAAGAAAGCAACAGATGTTATGGATTCAGTCAGACCTGGAGAAAAGTCTATCGCGTAGTCTGGGTTTTTACGCAAAATTACTTTTGAGATGAAATGCTTTTAGCATAACGGTTATCGTCACATGGAAATGTAATCGGCAACTTGAGTTCAAATCCTGGACGAGGCTAGTTGCGTTTCACTTGAGCCAATGGACTTGGAAAAAGAATGAATTCATCTTTCCCAACTGAAACAATGGTTAAAAAAACGTAAAATTGGTTCTTTAATCTTGGTAAAATTATCACTCAAAAAGTGAGAAGAGTCTATTTTGGTGAGAGGGTAAGGCTCCCACACCACCCCTCCCACAAGCCTTTTACTACGTAGAAGTGCTGTTAATATTTTTTTTCTTTTTGGGTCGATCATCAACGTGTCAGTGAATTTTTGTCACTGCAAATATTATTCCCAATGCCTCCTTTTTAATCTGGGAATAATGCTTTTCTTTTTTTTATACACAGTAATTTAGAGCTATTTTCTTCAACTGGAATCTGGAGGTAGGCCTCACTTAAGTCAATGTTTGAAAAGAATTTTCCTCTATTTAATTTATTAAAAACCTCTTCAGGGCTGGGGAGTGGATAGTTGTAATCCTTGAGTGCAGCGTTCATTCCTGTAGAATAATATGCGCATACCCGGGTTTCCTTCAATCTTTTTCTTATATATACCGTTGGAGCAGCCCATTCGCTGAATTCCACTTTCGATAATATGCCCATATTCGCTAATCGGTCTTGCTTTTTATTCATTTCTTCGGTCGCAGCGAACGGTACGTTTCACGTCTTTCTAAAAATGGGGCGTGTATTTTCCTTCAGTTCAAAATTTGCCTTAATTTTAGTACATTTGCTACACCAGCTGAAAATACTTCGGGGAAAGTACCTTTTAGTTCCATCTTAATTTTTTCAGCTTCGGCCGTAATGCATTCTACTTTTTGGCAAAACGTATTAATTGGTTGATCCCAGAGATTGAATTTCTGAAACCAGTCCGACCCAAACAAATTTTCTGTGTTCTTCAGGACGAAGACTTTTAATTTTTTGTTTACACCATTATTGATACTGGGATAATTATTTTGTCTTCAAATTTTATTTTGTTTCCTGTTACCATTCATGCCGTCTTGCTTCTCATCTTTATTATTGGCCTATTTAATTTTCTCCAAGTTTGTAAGTTTATAGATCAAAACCAGAGTCTAACTGAAATCTTACCGACTTAGTTAGTACTTTGACTGTTATGTATTTACGAATGACTTCGTCGGCATTCCCCTTATTAGGGGCGCCTCAGGCGCCGGGCAATGAACCCAACCCCCCTCGAAAGGTGGTAAAAGCCTGGGGGGAAGGCCCCCTGAGGCCGAAGGAAATCTCCAGGTACCGAGACACACATCGGCCAGATCCGTGCCGCAGATAACACGGCCGGCCGAAGTGCTACCCGACACCTGGAGAGGTGTCAGACCGAGATTGATCTGCCCCTCTAGCAGCGAAATCTCTCAGTACTAATAACGGTGAGAAGAGTCCATTATGGTGAGATGGGTCAGGCTCCCACAACAATCATTTACAATACTCACCGAGTGCTCCATATATCTGGATTTAAAAACATTTGACAAAAATGTAATTTTTATCATAAATTCTGCAGTTTTCAGGTTACTGTATTAATATATAGAACGTATTGATACTTGATTATTTAATGTATCGGCCGAAATTTGATCCCAGCTCGGCTTCAATTTCTTTGTTTAATATCATATAATTCTTAGTGGCTTATTTAAAGATAAATTCAACCTTGTATAATGGCTGTATTTAATCTATTTCCTAGTCGGCTGGGGCTGTAGAATACACCGACTGCACCTCTGCAGAGGGGTAACCCCCCCAATGAGTGTCCTGCATATGACACTAAATGATCTGATGGTGGGGTCCCAGTAATGCTGGGACTTTGGGGAATACGGAGCACCCATTCATTGTCATTGCTCCCAGGTCCACTCTGGCCCGGCGTGGTAGCACCTGATAGGGCCCTATCTATGGGTTAAATCGAACTAACGGCATACTTAAGCTAAACTGAATTGTTTGATTAAAGTGAATTGCTTGAAATAGAAATCTTTTCGACAATTAAACCGTACTTACATTTAAACTGTGTGCTTATGCTTAACTGAATTATTTGAAATAGAACTGTTTTTGACATTAAAACTGTATTTACACTAAACTGAATTGTTTGACATAGAAATGTTTGACATTTAACTCTGTGTAAACAAGATCTGTACTTATACTTAGATAAATTAGAACTGTTTGACAAAACTGAATAACTAGAAATAGAAATGTTTTTCACAAACTGTACTGACATTTAAACTGAGTGCTTATACTAAACTGAATTGTTTGAAATTGGACTGACTTTGACATTGAAACTGTACTTACACTAAACTGAATTGTTATATATAACCGTTTGAATAAAGTGAATAGTTTGAAATAGAAATGTTTTGACAATTAAACTGTGTACTCATGCTAAACTGAATTGTTTTAAATATAACTGATTATTTTCCTAAATGAATATTGTCCCCCTCCCCAAGTAGTAGACCTACCCAAATTTTATTTAAATCCATTAATGACTTAACGATAGAGGAGAACGCCAGCGATGAAGAACTAACCATGTGCCACCAGAAGCCAAGAGTCCAAAACTGGTCAGTATATTGTCTTTAAGTTCTAATAATTTAAAATGCTAAAAAATTTTACAAAATTGTATGCTGTATTCTTTTTAAAATGCCGCGTGTACGGTGTGTTTTAAATGTAAAGACAATTTTACCGTAAAACCAAATTTTATATATGACTCTATTCAAAGGTGCTAGCACGCTCGATACATGGAAGAGTCTTTTCTAAAAGCTTAGAATCCCTACAGAATCCCCCATAGTAGTTTAGAAAAAACAAATAACAGCCCAAGCAAAGAAAGTCCCCAATGCAAAAAACAAAACAAAAAAAAACATCTTATGACCAATATCAGAAGACAGGTGAAAATATACAAAAAAATCTCTTATAAACATACATGAGTCTTGGACTTCAACTAAGTGAAAACTTACTGGAAAAGAAAGGCCCATTCTTCCTTTTTTTAATTATTTTTATTTTTTCACGTACACATGAGAAGCAGCATGATGGACGTCTGGACGCATGAGCCTCGCGGCTCAACGCTCAGGATCGTCAGTTCGATCGGGGAACTACTGTTGCTCCTCTATAAGAGTGGTTTCTATAGATGAGAATAAAAACAGCCATCGAAAGATAACCATGACCCACACTGAAACCACATACATAAACCGCATCACTCTTCGCGAGGATAAAAAAGGGGCACGTCCTGCTGAGGTTGGAGCCCTGGCCTCAGTGTTCGAAAAATCAGCTACAGAGCTCAAACAACAAAAACTACTAAAATGCAAACAAACAATACAAATAGCGACATTTAACGTTAGAACCTTGAATAGAATAGGTCAACTACCGGAGCTGACTGCATCGGTCGTAGAACATAAGATTTACATAATATGCATACAAGAACACAGATACATGTACACCAAGGATATCAAATATCACGATACTGGCAATGGGTGGATGCTAGCCACTGTATCAGCATAGAAAAACTTGATCAATGCCACGGTAGGAGGTGTAGGCATACTTATAGGACCAAGAGCGTTAAAATCACTTAATAGCATTGAGAGAATGCAACCTAGGATGATGGTAGCTACTTTTAATGGCAATCCCAGAGCAACAATCATTTCCTCCTACAGCCCAACCAATGTCAGTAAAGTAACTAAACTCGTTGCCTTCTACGGTGAGCTATACTCTCTAGTGCGTAGCATTCCGAAACACAACGTGCTAATCATTGGCGGAGACATGAATGCCCAAATCAGGAAAAGCAGAAACAACAAAAGCAGACTACACAACACGTCAAATAGGAATGGATAACATCAAACAGATTTCACGATCGAAAATAGATTAACATGCCTCAATACAAACTTTCAAACGAGGGAGGGAAAAGTATGGACCAACACTTACGTGAACAATAATAAAGCACAGATAGACTGCGTCTTTATAAACAAGAAATGGAGAAATAGCGCAATGAACTGCGAGGCATACTCCTCTTTCGAGGGTGTGTCCTCCAATCACCGAATAGTCACGGCAATAATATGACTAAGCCTACGAAAAAAACGCCACACGAACAGTGACCGGCAAACATTATGACTAAGCCCTTCTTAACAACAGAGATATTAGAGATAAATATGTATTAGAATTGAGAAACAGATTCGAGACGCTACAGGAGAAGACAGAAAAAGGTACCCTAAATGAAGAATATGAGAATTTCATCAACGCACACCTCGAGGCAGCATATTATGTCTATCTTCCAACAAAACCTAGAATTAAATATAGAGTCCCATGGGAAACGTTAGCGGTTAGAGAAAAACGTGCAGACGTGAAAACTGCCTCCAAATGCTATAGGAAGAACCCAACAAACACAAATGCCCTAAAACTAAAAATAGCACAAAATGAATTAGCAAGCATATATCTAAAAGAACAGACAGAATACATACAAAATCAGATAGATAAGATTAGAGACTCAGTAGAAGATAGGCAATCTAGGATAGCCTGGCAAGCAATAAACGAAGTGAGTAGAAGGAAGAGCACAACCAAAGCTAAATTGAATGCTACAAACCAACAAAAAATAATAAAACTGTGGAAACAGCATTTCGAAAATCTACTGGGAAACCCACCGAAAGTTACACATGAACCAATTACCAGAATTATTAGTAAGCAATTGGACATTAAACAAGGACCGTTTATACAAGATGAACTCGACTCAGTTCTTAGAAAAATTAAAAATAGGAAAGCAGTAGGGCTTGTCGGGATTCCCCCAGAAGTATGGAAGACCAGGCAGTTCGACGACATACTGCTCCGACAGTGCAATGCAGTCAAGAATCAAAATCCGATAGACAGATGGATGAAGGGATGCATCCTCCCCTTCCCTAAAAAGGATGACCTCGGATTAGCAATGAACTACCGAGGTATAACACTTACATTCATAGCAGCCAAAATTTACAATGCCCTACTACGAAACCGCATAGAACCCAAAATCGACAACATCCTTAGGAAAAAACAAAATGGCTTACGAAGATGTAGATCCACGACCTCACAAATATTGACCATCCGTAGAATCCTAGAAGGCGTACGGGCAAAAAACCTACAGTTGACAATTCTATTTGTTGACTTCGATTCCATTCACAGAGGGAAGATGGAACAAATCCTACTAGCATACGGTATACCAAAAGAGACCGTGGCAGCAATAACGATTCTCTATAGAAACACCCAAGTGAAAGTACGTTCACCGGATGGAGACACAGAACACTTCGACATGGTAGCAGGAGTACTGCAAGGAGACACGCTAGCCCCATTCCACTTTATCATCTGTCTAGACTACGTGCTTTGAACATCGATTGATAAAATCAAACAAAACGGCTTCAAGCTGACAAAGAAAAGAAGCAGAAGGTACTCATCTACCGAAAAAGACATCGACACACAGCTAATGAAGGCATTGACAGCTATCGATAAGCTATCGGTCATATGGAAGTCAGACTTGACCGATAAAACGAAACGCAGTTTCTTCCAAGCAGCGGTCGTGTCGATACTGCTATATAGACGCACAACTTGGACGCTAACAAAATGGCTGGAGATAAAGTTAGACGGCAATTACACAAGAATGCTGCAAGCAATATTGAACAAGTCCTAGAGGCAACTCCCTACAAGGCACCAACGATACGGCCACCAACCTCCCATCACGAAAACTATTCAAGTTAGACGAACCAGATATGCAGGACACTGCTGGAGAAGCAGGGACGAGCTAAGTGATGAATTCCTATGGACCCCCACATATGGCCGAGCAAAAGCAGGAGGCCAGCTCGAACATACATAGAGCAGCTCTGTGAGGATACGGGATGTAGCTCTGAAGACCTGCTAGAGGCGATGAACGATATGGAAAAGTGGCTCGAGAGGGTCAGGGATATCTGTGCTGGTGGCACGACATAATGATGATGAGGATTTTCATAAAGATGGATTTGGCGTTAAATAACCTACAAAGGTTGATATGCCATAAAACCCAACCAACCAACCATATATTTAATCTATAGCTGGTGATCATTATGATCATTAGTCATAGCGTAAATGGAGTCCGAACTAACATACAACAATGACTCAGTCTAATATTTCAATAACTACGCCATAGGGCCTCCCCTTCCTTTTACTTTTGCTACAAGAAATCAGAGTTTCCTATATTTCAAATTGCCTCCTTTAAAATAGACCTTCTTGAAAAGAATGACGAAATGTTTTGTCTCTCAAACCAATCTAACGTGACTGTTGCTATGGTTATTTGCAGAATTTAGCTTAGATGTCAAGTATGGGGCACCCAGAAAGTATTGAACTGACTAACAATGGTCTTCTAATCTCGCATGCCAACTATTAGAAGGCATGATGTGCCCTAAAAACTAAGGTAACATTAATAGAAATCTATAAGTATGGAACATCCATTGAGGATCAAATTCACTTGAAATGGATATACGAGACTGTCTTATTAACTGATAGACTGCGTTGAAATGTTCAAATAACTTTTGTTGTTGTAATGGTTGTATTGTTTTGTTGGAATATGAATTTATAGTTGTGATGGGAGCAAACAAAAGGGTTAATTTTTTTTAAAAGACTTTAGTATAATTTGGTGTATTTTGCCGGCCCATCAATACTACAAATCAAGGTTTACCTTTTGCAGGAAAGACTCGCTTAAATCACAACTGAAGCACCATTAAATAAAAATGCAGCTGTTGCTTCTGCTACTAATTAAACTAATAAAAGATCTATTAAACTTCGTTAAATATATTCATACAATCACTGACTTCCCAGGAACCCTCTCACAATAAATAACCAGGAGTAAATATCTTAGTTTCGAAATGTGAATCTTCCATTATTACACTTAAACGGGGAAGGTCAAAGTCATTCTCAGTTTGTGGTGTTGTGGGCTCTTGAATATCAAAGTAAGTTGAAAGAGTTGAAGCGATTGTCACTAAATCCCCTGCGGTGAAAGAAATGTACAAACAGACTTTTTCAGTTTTGGTCCCATGTTTATCATTTACACAAATAAGGCAGGAGGTTCGTGGGTTTTTCATTTTCTCTCTTTGAAAAGTGGGGTTTGATTCTTCGCATTTTATAAAACTTTTTATTGAAATTAAGTACACAGCACAGGCCAATCTAAATACATATGAGACATCAAAAATATAAGCACAACCACTCCAACAATAGCAAAGAAAGAAAGAAAGAAAGAAAGAATAAAAAGAAAGATAAAAAAAGGAAAAAATAAAGAAAGAAAATTAAAGAAAAGAAAGAAAAAGAAAATAGAATAAACAAAAAACAAAAAATGAAAAAAATTAAAGAAAAAGAAAGTGAGGTAGGAAAAAGAAAAGAAAAAAGAAAAGAAATATAGGAAGAAAGTGTTTCACCTGTTGTGTGCGAGGATTAAAATATCAGAATGTTGTATCATATTTTAAAATTCTGTTACATTTACAAGACAGTAATTAAGGGTAAAAACATTAAGTAAATAATCAAATAGTCAAAAATGGTATATAGCCAAAAATAAAAAAAATAAAAAGATATTTTTTTTATTTTGAGGGTCTATTTTTTAGGATTAGTTGCATGAGAAAATCATTGATAGAATCATAAACGCTTTTCTTTTTGTCTTGCAGAGCTTCAGCTGTTGGAGGCAACAATTAACAGATCACTTACGACAGAAATAACTATGTTTCCAACTGTCAATACAAACAAGAGGCAAATCACCAGCCGGTACTTCTTTAGTATTACAACGATAAATCTATAGACTAGTAAATGTGCTATTTTTGTTTTGTCTTAGTTTTTTTTTGTCTGTATTTTCTGTGTTCTTTTTTTGCTTTATTTTTAAAATACTTTTTTCATAAGTTACAAAAGGTATCAATTGAGAGAGAGAGAGAGAGAAAGAGAGAGAGAGAGAGAGAGAGAGAGAGAGTGTGTGTGTGTGTGTGTGTGTGTGTGTATTATTCTGAAAGCTAAACTAGAACGTGAGAAGAAAATGAATTTCCAAAATCATTACGTGATCGGGATGAGAAAATGAAAAAAGCTTAAAGAAAAAAAAAAAAGAGAAGCTATATTGATGGGGTTATCGACGAGATATTCAAACAGCTGTTACGCATTTTACATTTACTGACGATATGGCATACAGATTACTGGATGAGAGATTCTTCTGTTTCTCTTGTTGATCTACAAGGCTCGTTAAATAAGTTTTCAGACTTTTTTCGTATGGACACTTTTATTGATAGTACGCACATGAAACTCTAGTCCCCTTCGAAGTAATCTCCTCCGGCTGCAATTCACTTGTACCGTTCCAACAACTCCTGGAAGGCCTCATGGAAGTCCTCTTGTGTGAGCGTGTCAATGCCCTTCGTCACAGCCTTTTTCATCTCCTCAATTGTCTCATAACGACAGCTTCTAAGTTTTTCCTTGAGCTTTGGGAATAACCAAAAGTCACAGGGAGCAAGGTCTGGACTATAAGGACGGTGAGGAACTGTTTTGATACCCATCTTGGTCAAATAGTCTGTGACAAGGATAGAGTTGTGGACTGGTGCTTTGTTCTGGTGGAAATGCCACTGACCTAATTTGAAGAATGCTTGGCTCTTCCTGAAATCCCTTGACATAAAATTCCCTGTTGACTGTCTGTCCAGTGGAAACACAATGCATGTAGATCATGCCAGTGCTGTCAAAAAAAAAAGGGATCCTCAAAAGTTTGTGGGTGGATTTACTCTGTATGGCTTTCTTGGGTCTGGGAGAGCCAGCATGCTTCCACTAGGAACTCTGTCTCTTGGTCTTTGGGTCATAGCAGTAGATCCAGCTTTAATCGCAGGTCACTAGAGCATCAAGAACTGCAGGATCGGAATTGATCAGCTCGACCATCTCCCTGCTGTCATGACAACGTCTTTCTTTCTGATCTTCTCTGAGTACCCTTGGGATAAATTTTCCGCATCTTCAGTTCCTCGCGAATAATTATGAGTACAGTTCCCACACTGACATCAAACTGCACAGTTATTGTCTCTATAGATACACGATGGTCTTTATCCATGAAATTCTTTATTTGCCCAATCAACTCTGGTGAATTGACTTCCTTACTCTTCCCACACCTCTCATCGTCCCTCACAAACTCCCTGCCTTCCTTGAATCTCTTATGCCACTTAAAAACTGATGCTCGATTCATGCAAGATGGTACAAAAGCAGTCTGAAGCATTCCATACGTTTCTGTGGCATTTTTTTCCAAGTTTAATTCCAGCAGCAATTGGAATACACGCTATTAAAGCCTGATTGTCACAGCTGGTGAATTTAAAAAATGCAATCTGGACGTGAGGACACTTTAGAAGAACAATATGCAATAAAATTCTGTTAGTATGGAATGCTTCAGACTGCTTTTCGACCATCTTGCATGAATCGAGCATCAGTTTTTGAGTGGCAATGAAGGCAGGGAGTTTGTGAGGGATGATGAGAGGTGTAGGAGGAGTAAGAAAGTCAATACATCAGAGTTGATTGGCCAAAGGGTTAGTGTTAGGCTTAGGGTTACTATGTTGAGGTTTTAAAGGAGTTCAGGAAGAGATTCCGTCGGAAAAGGCCAACACTCTTCAAATCGGGTCAGTGGAATTTCCAGCAGGAAAATGCACCAGTTCACAACTCCATCCCTGTCACTAACTATTTGAGCAAGATGTGCATCAAGACAGTTCCTCACTCTACTTATAGTCCAGACCTTGCTCCCTGTGAATTTTTCTTACTCCCTAAGCTCAGAGGCTGTCGTTATGAGACAATTGAGGAGATGAAAGAGGCTGTGACGAAGGTCATTGACGCGCTCACACAAGAGGACTTCTATGGGACCTTCTAGATGTTGTTGGAACGGTACAACACGTGCATTGCAGCCGGAGTACATTACTGCCTAGCGGACTAGAGTTTCATGTGTATACTATCAATAAAATTGCCCATACGAAAAAAGTCTAGAAACTTATGTCGTATGTCGAAATTGTCGAGAGTGTCTATATATATATATAGTGAACGTTTGTCATTTAAATTAGCAAATGGCCCTTATTTTCAAATCAAGGTTATAAATAATATTACACATTTAAACAATCTCTTCACCCATAACTCCGAGTTTTACTGTTCGGATCATTTGGGAGGTTTCGGTTATTTATTACAAATAAAGACTTCTTTTTTTCTGAGTTTATAGTCATCTAGACTTTTGGACGTATAAAAACAGGGTAATGTGGCTACGATCTATATGGGGCTCCAGTTGACAATGTAAATGCGTACTTCCTTACATTAATTTATTCAAACTTTCTTTTTCTTTTCTATTGTTTCTTTTGTATTCCTTCGCTTTTATTTGTTTGTTTTGTTTTCCTTTCATCCATCTTTTATTTTCTTCGACTATTTTCACTTTTTTCTTTCATTTTTCCTTCTTCCATCATTTTCATTTAAAACATTACCAATAAAATTAACCAAATATAATTTTTCTAGCTCATAATTTCTTTCATAATTCGATTTCCTTCCTCATTCTTTCATTTATTCGTTCGTTCCTTTGTTACATTCTTTCAGTTTAACATGCTTTTCTTTCTTCCTTTACATTTTTCTTTCTTTTTCATGTTCGTTTGTTATTCTTTCCTTTTCTTTTAATTGTTACTTTATTCCCATTTAGCTTTTCTTTCTTCCTTTCTTGCTTCTTTCAGTTTTTCCTTTCTGTTTTTCCTTCTTTCTTGTTTTTCTTTCTTTCTTCCTTTCATTCTTTCTTTCCTGTTTCTTTTTTATTTTCTATCCGCTTAATACGATTTTCTTTCTTTCTTTCTTTCTTTCTTTCTTTCTTTCTTTCTTTCTTATCTTCTTGTCTTTTTTCTTCCTTTTTTCCTTGCATGCCTCTTATTTTGCTGACTTTCCTTTTCTTTCTAGCCTAATTCTTTCTTTCTCTTTTTCATTTTTTTTCTTGCTATTTATTTTCTCCTCGTTTCTTTGTTGTTTCGATCAAACAATAGCGCACATGCTAATTACTAAGTCCATTTCTTACGAAATCTTTTTATATATGACTGTTAGTTTGGTTCTCTAACCTATGAAAATTTTATGTCCCAGTAAATCAATATTTCTTTCGAGTTACTCTCCGACTTTACACGCAGGTGCAACCGTGTTATATCGGAATAAATTATTCACTAGAATACGATATAAATTATATGGTCACCTAATTTAATATAAACATTTAATATTAATTCTCGAAATCCTAAAATAATTTGCATGAATTAACACATGACTCGTTAATAATTCATGGTCAAAAACGTATATTTCTCATGTTTTTCATACTGAATGACCGTCAGAGTAGAAACTGCCACTGCTTGTGTAGATGAGTTTGCTCATGGGACAGTGGTTTGTTTGTAAGATTCATTCTCTATTCTGCATCAAGTATTATTGTACCAAATCAATAGAAAAGAACAGAGAGACAAATTAAAAATCTCTTAAGTGAGAACAGAAGCAGCGATAATCAAAATTTTAACTTGAATACCAAATTTAGACTTCCTTGCAATATCTCATGGTTGAAGTAATAGTTTTTAGTTAATACAATAATTTCCCAAATTATTTTTAGAAGAATGTTAAGAATACCTTAAAAGCGTACTTGAAGTCGTCCCAGTTTGTTGTCCATTGTACTAAAAAGCGACTGTAGAATGTCATGTACAAAAGTCAGAAAAATTCCGAAGCTAGGAAAATGGTTTCCACATAAACTTAATCTTAAACTTTAATTTTATTATTTTTTATTCTTCTTTTAATAAGCAGAGAAATGAATAATAATAATAATAGGATATGGTTCCGCAAAGCTGTCTCAAAATGTACAAAATATCACATGAAATCATAAACTTCAACGAAAGAACCATGAAAAACTGGAGAGTTGAATTAACAGCAGGAGGAAAAAGTTTGGCTGAAACAAAAATCCAAAGAGGGATTTTCCAAGGAGATTAACTGTAACCCCATACTATTCATAATTGCTATGATGCTACTAAACCACATACTCCGAAAATACACTGCCGGATACAAACTTAGTAGATCGCAGGAAAAGATCAACCACCTAGTGTACATGGATGACATTAAACTATTTGCAAAAAATGAAAAAGAACTGGAAACCCTAATACACACAGTTAGAAAACAGGCAAGACATAGGGATGGAATTTGGCATTGAAAAATGTGCTCTGCCCGTCATGAAAAGTGGCAAACGACATCTAACTGACGGAAGAGAACTACCAAATCAAGACATGATCAGAACGCTCGAAGAAAACGATACCTACAAATTCTTCCAGTGAAAGAACATCAGCGTTAGCTGATGTGAAGAACTCTAATGACTAAATAATAATAATGATAATAATAATATTGCAATCTTTTCGTTGGTCTATATCATTCACTAAGTTTTTTACAGAAATATTTTCAGTAAATGACACATAGCCACATCTTTTTCTTAAAATTTTTGCTTTTTGAACAGATTGTTAGTCAATAATGATGAGTTTATCAGCAGTAATGTTACCCGCCCTGAGGACGAGACTAGGAATATTCCGACTGAATCGCCAACAGATGTGTAAGTCATCCTCCAAAATAAGGGTGTCCTGGATATGACAATGAACAGCGGTGGCTAGCTAGCCTCTTGCTCTAGAGTTCTGGTGAGTTTGTTGATCGTCCTTTGTTGACCTTACCGGAGTGGTAGTACCTGTGCGGCTCCCAAATATTGGTTGAATAAATTTGTTAGAAAAGTAGCATTATTAGATCTGAACTTGAAGCTATTTATTTACAAAGGAGTAATACAATTCTTCTTCTTCTTCTTCTTCTTCTTATTATTATTATTATTATTATTATTATTATTATTATTATTATTATCATTATTATTATTATTATTATTATTATTATTATTATTTGTAGTAGTAGTAGTAGTAGTAGTAGTCATCGTAGTTATTCGAAACCATATAATTGCTTGAAATACTTGGGCCCATATAACTCTGTACTAATTATTGATATTAGATTGGAATACTCGGAGCCATATAACGGTGTGCACTCAAAATATCAATCATCATTATCAGTATTGTCATCTTGAGAGCATTTCACACCAGCGTTAGTTGATGGCTTCCTACAAAGTTTGAATGACAGCAAGTCTCCAGGACATTTCTCAGTATTCTGGCCGGTCTCAGCAATGCTGTCTCTACTTGTCTAAGTCTTCAAGTCCCTTTATTAATCATTGGGAGGATGGGTTCAAGTGCACCAATCGCAGTTGGATTCACCGTCACTTTCATGTTACATAGATGTTTTTAGTTCTCTGGCAATATCTATCCATCTATCTATCTTTTCGTTTTCTTTTAATTTTACACTGTGTTCTACCGGGACAGCAAAGTCACCTATTCGGTAGTTTCTATTTTTAATTTTTTTTTTTTTTTTTTACTATTACTAGATCTGATCCTTCGACCGAAATGAGATGATCTGTTTGTATCTCAAAATCCAAGAGAATTTTGTGTGTTTCATTCTCCAGGACGAATTCTGATTTGTGCATATACAACTTGTTCGTACGGTCAAATTTAAATTTCTTGCACAATTCCCAAAGGATCACCTTTCCCACCCAGTCGTGTCTTGTCTGGTACTCTTTTTGCGTTGATTTGCTGATTCTGCTTATCATATGATAGATTGTTTCGTCTATATCACCACATAACCTACATCAACTATATTGTTGTGTCTTATCTATTTAACGTAGTTTGTCCTCAAGACATTGTTTTGTGCTTCTATTCGAAGAGATTCAGTTTCTCTCTTAAGGATTCCCTGTCTCAGCCTTGTCGAGGTCTTTTTGTTGACGATTTTGTCAGTTTGTCGCTAGAAATATCCATACAGTTGTTTCTCTTCCCATTTCTTTTTCTTGGTTATTGTTTTTCTTTTCGATGATATCACATTTCGGTTTCAATAAACCATTATCAGGACTCTGAAAAGATGTCATGAAGTTTTATTAGATCACTGATGGATGCTTAACGAAATAAAACAAAACAAAGGGGGTGATCATATATAGAGAGAAAGTGGGGTGCGGCGGTAACCGGCAGATCAATAAGGCTGTGTTCATATTTCAAAAATATCACGTAGCTGTAAATGGCAATGATGTAAAACAAATGGAACCACCAAGAGATAAAATGGATTAAAAAGAGAAAGTGAGAAAGATATAGGAGGAAGCAAAGAAGAAGAAAGGAAGGGAAAGAAAGATCTTTCTGCTCGTTTTTTCTATCAATTTATTTCTCCTATATTTGAAAATACATTTTCTACTTTCTGAAAGTTTTCATTTTTAAGAAAAATTATCCCCATTAAAATCCTGTCATCGAGTCAGCCAAACAGTAACGTATAATTGAACACAGTTTTCACTTCCAATTTTATGACACCTGGTGTTATAAATAAACCCTAATTTCATGGCAATGAATAAAATGAGAAATCTAAAACTCGAATTCACGGTAAAATACTTAAAATTAATAAAAGTGAGTTCAGGGAATCGAAATACTATCGTTGACCCATTGTAAAAGGACAGTAACAGAAGTATTGAAGGAGATGCAAAGAAGCTCCTGTTTCCAAAATCTCTTGTAGCCATTGTGAAGAAATAAATTTTGCTGATACAACTAACCAGCACACATAACCTTCATTTATGATGGCTAAGTATGCTGGCTAGTAGAACCGGCAAGAGTTTCAACAATGTTGATAATTTGCAAAGTCGTGAAAATTTTCCATCAGCCAATTTTATATCACAAGTAGCTCTCAGCATATTCGTTTTGCCAAGCTTTCAAAGAAAAAATATCAATGGTATTTTTCCTGTTGAATTATTTTATTTTTTATTCTTTCCGATTTTCCATGTGGAAGAGAAAAAATATTGTCCAAAATAAATTGAAACGTTAGAACATGGGCATAAGTTGGGGTCCTGCTAACATTAAATTTACACTGCAAATTGAACATTGCATGATATAACGCCTGTCAGCAGGACTTAGAATTCACTGTATCACATGTAGGGGGATAAGATCCTCCTGGAAGAAGTGTCCTGGTTAAGACTCTAAAAGGCATCTGATGGTGAGGTTTTAATTCTGGGATCCAGGGGAGAGTGGAGTACCTCTTCATTGCCATTACTTCCAGATCCACTCTGGCTCGGAGTTGTAGTACATGATCTATAGGTCACATGTAGGTATCTATCTAGAGGTCAAGTACATCTTTTTGAAAATGATCAAAATTGTATAGGAATAATTCATACTATATAATAGTTCATTTGTATAAAGAATAGTTACTTGAAGCTATGATTGTCAATTAAGGATTATTATTTGTTATTTGAAATCATATATGCAAAAAAAATATTAAACAGAAATAAATACTTGAAACTATATGATGATTAGTATTTGACAGGAATACTAGAAACTATAAAACACTGGAAATTATTTCTTTGAAAATCGATTGTGTTTTTTAAAGAATACTTGATATATTACTAAATATTTTGTGGTAAGATTTGTTACTTGAACAAGGATTATTGCTAATATTAGATACTTGAAATCTGTGTGTCAACAGAATTATTATAATTAGATATAAATAATCACTTGAAACCATACAACTTTGTACAACTTATTTGTATTTGCTAGAAACATAAGATATTATATCGTTTTGTTGGCTGGGACTTTAGAATAGGCCTACTGTACTTCCATAGAGGGTTAAGACCTCCCAATAAGTGTCCTGGATATAACACTACACCATCTGATGGTAAAGCTTCAGTTTCGGAGCTTTGGGGAATGTAGAGTACTCCCTCATCTCAATTACTTTCAGGTCCACTCTGACCCTGTGTGGTAGTGCCTGATAGGTCCTATCTATTGGTCAAATAGAACTTTTTATTATTTACTATACTCAAAACCATTTAAATGTGTGCTTGCAAATGATCTCTGGTTCGTTTGAAAAAATGTGACCTGAAAACTATTTATATATTCATATATATATATATATATATATATATATATATATGTGTGTGTGTGTGTGTGTGTGTGTGTGTGTGTGTGTGTGTGTGTGTGTGTGTGTGTGTGTGTGTGTGTGTGTGAATAAGATTTGGCATTGAAAAATCATGAAGGATTGATATGCCATCAAACCAAATAATATAACCTAATATTCAAATCATGTAACTGTGAAAAAAAGACTCTTTAGAAAAAACTACACTAAAACTCTAAACATGAGTATACAATGAAAGCAATTCTCAACTATCTTGACTTAAAATAAACCTACACAGCTGACATGCCGTCAAAATCAATCAATTAATCAAGTGTCATAAGATCAATCATAAAAGTCAGTGTTCAATTATACATTGTATCTTTAATAAATCGAACCCCTATTTTATGGTTGCCTCACTAAGTTCCGCTTAATTGTTTGCTTGTTTGCAATTGATTTTGGGGGTGGGGTTATTTTTCCAAAATAAAAAATAACCGATAAATAGAATTTATTTTCAAACATACTCACTTATATAATTAAAAACTTGGAGGTGTATTCGAAAACTGGAGGAAATCGAGCGGTATTTACAAAGACAACAATAAATGGAACGCTAATTTTCTTCAAAATAGCCCTCTTGTCGATCAATGCATTTATTAGCAATTTTTATATTCTTTGAATTACCTCAGAAATTCCTCTTTTAATATAATCTGAAACTCCACCGTTTTATTTCTTTCTGTATCCTCCACATCCTCAAATTACCATCGAGAAGAATTCTAAGTTTACGAAACAAGGAAAATCGCAAAGATAAGTAACTTTCATTTATCTTGCGTTTCACCAAAACTTCTGTTCAAAAATTACCAATTGTGACTAACAAGTTTTTTTTTTATCTGTGCTCACATTTTCGGTTAACTTTTGAAATTCAAAAACATTAAAAATCAAGACTTTTACTTTTTTTATCCTTCTTTGTGATTATTTACCCAACCCCTACGCCACGGGCAGGATGCGACACAAGAGTTATTTAGAGTTATTCCTTTCCAGGACCGGTTGTCAAATCAAGGGTAAAGAGCCCTATCTACCCAACTATTTCCTCACTGCTGAGGAGAGAAGAGATGGGTTCATGCTTTTCTGGCGGGGGGCATTAATGCGAAAGTAAAACAGTTTCGTCTTGTATTTGAACCGATTCCATTTCCTAAGACGATAACCATTAGTCCACGTGCCTCCAACCCGGTGAGCTGATTCTTAACCATCATTTCTTCCCTTTTCTTTTTCTTCTCTAACCTAGTCCTTTCTCTTCCTCTCTTTATTCCCCTCTTGTCTTTCGTTAATCGAAACCTTATTGATCGGATATCGATCTGTACATGGCCTGACAAACGAGTTAGCTTTCTAGTACTATTAAACCTATCCCATCTCTCTCTCTCTCTCTCTCTCTCTCTCTCTCTCTCTCTCTCTCTCTCTCTCTCTCTCTGCACCGACGCTGTCAGCTGTTGCCGTATGCCATATGGCAGAGCAAATTATAAAAACTACAAAGAAGATATACTTGTACCAACAGGTGGTTGATCGCTCGGAAATCAGACGCATCGAAGCCGGGGGACAAGTATGAAAGAGTGATATTTTCAAGATTACCATATGAAAAATAAAACTATATATATATATATATATATATATATATATGTGTGTGTGTGTGTGTGTGTGTGTGTGTGTGTATACCATATAAAAGAAAAACCTTTAAAAGTTACTCATATTTTTTGTAATAGTATTTATTTCAGTGGATCCTATACATTGAAAATATTAGATCTGGATCTTCGGACAAAGAAATAATGGAAATCCTAATGAAAATTTAGAAAAACCCACAAAATTCCGGCCACCCTATCTTCCAAAGCGAAATTTCCCTTTTTTATGTAAAAACTAGACAGCTTGTTTTCCTGTCTTATTGACGAATGACATTCAATTCCTGTATCAAGATGTATCAATTTTTGACTTCTCCTTCCTTTTCACCTCTTTATTAACTTATGGCAAACAAACTCTTAAACACAAATGAAGGAAATAAGTAAAAAATATTGAATAAAGGAAAATGGATTTGGGGAGAGAAAATATCTGCAATAAACAACTTAATTGGGTTTTAATAACCCCTTAACAAAATTGAATTATATTATAAAATATTATATTGCATATTAATACTATTTTCTGAAAAACTAAGAAAATTGTCATACCAATATCTGTTTACTTTTTAATATAACTGATCACATTAAAAATAAAAATAAAAATTTTACCAGTTACTGTTAAAACTATTATCTAAAATTATAAACAAATACAACATAATATTATATATCCTCAAGATTCAAATTAAATCTTAAACATTATCATAATATCTATATTATTACTAAACCTCAAATTCTTAAACTTATAAATAAGATCATATCAAGTATTATAGATAATGCCATATTAAGAATTATCATTACAATTAATATTACTATTACAATTATTACTACAAATCGTCAAACCTATTAATATTATAAATTAGTCCTCGACTCATTATTGTTATAAATAATAAGAATTATTAATAAGAATGCCAACAAAAACAACAATATACATCTACAACAACTACAATATATCATATTTACCAACAACGAGACATTCTTCTCTAACCCTGCATTTATATAATGGTTTACTCAAACCGTGTCTATCAACACATGATTTTTTCAATTAAATTTTTATTCTGGTTGCTAATGATTTTGTATGAATTATCAGTGCATGAATGATTGGTTTTAATTGTTTTCCTGTTAAATTTTTTTCAATGGGTTATTTCCATTGAAATGTTTATCAATAAGCCTTGGGAAGTATTTATCAAAATTAATAGGAGATAATCTAAAAAGGGGGTTGAACTCTATTACTTTTCTTTTCCTGTGTTTAGATGTATTATTTCTACAACTGGTTGTAAATGTAATTCCGAGAATGTAATGTACAAGGCAACTATTTTCCAATGGAAAAGAGAATGGACAAAAATATACTTTGGAATTTCTGGTGGTAATAGTGTAATATACGGCCAAAATACTCAGATGCATAAAATGTTCATATGCATAGGAATCCGAAAAACACGAAACACGTACGACTCTCTTGGTACAGGTACGAAACTTTTATTACCTTCTTTAAGTTTAGGTTTTCGACACGAGGAGAAAGAGACAATTTTTCTATGCTGACTGTTCGTCCATCGTCAGCTTTCAACTCACAGACTCAACCAACGCGCGTGCGCATTCCACAGTCCACAAACTCACTGGTCCGAAAAATCAACTCGCTTCGTCTAAGTCCAAATTTCAACTCACTGCTTTTATTCAAAATCACTAAAAATCCCAGCCCGTCGCTTCCGGGCATGACGTTATTCACATCTCCGGTATTATTTCCTATCTGCGGTTTTCATTGTGACATCTGAGATTGTCACATCCTCCCCGCGCGCGCGTGAACGCCTGCACTCAATGTGTGTACCTAATTAACCCATGCACTAAGCCGAAAGGTTCTTAGCCTAACTAAACCGAAAGATAAGATATATAAAACGAAAAATTATAATATAAAAAAAATCCTTCCGCAATTATATAACAATTGGAAGCAGGGGCATTATAGTCATAGGCATTCTTTTTCTAACCCTTCCTTAAGAAACTAAACCGCCCTTTCTAAATGGTTCAGGAGATTGAAGGATAGTGGTCTTACACCATTTGTTGGATGGGATTTATTAAAAGATCCTCCATCCCAAGCAGTTTCAGAAGTAGATGTAATTTCTGTCAATAAGAAAAATTAGTATTATAAAATATAGAAATACCATTAAATGACTAAATCAAAGAAAGGAGTCGATATTTAAATGTCGCCATAAAAATAGATATAAGCTTATGTGAAAGACTTTAGGCTTTAAAATTTTTTGTTATATATAATTTAATCAAAGATATGTGCTTTGGATTTGAGTATATATGTTTATTGATAAGATGTAAATTATTTCTTACATTATAAACAACTGGTTTTATTTATTTAGATTATTTAATAAGCGATATAGGATATTATTTTGTATTGATTTCAGAGCGCATATTATGAAAGATATTTTTATTAAAATGTTGTAGTACATAGAGTCACTTGTACCACTGGACAAACAACGAAGGACTCGTAGATATATAAAAATATAATTTATATTTTTATTCTTCGACAGCGACGATTGTGTGTAATAGGAATACAGTCAGAGAGAGTTCGCGCATATCTTTCTTCTGTGGCGGGGACACTTTTTGTGAAGTAGTGCGGCGGCCGAAGAACATACACGAGGAGCTGACATATCTGCTTGAGCGATCAAGGGGTCTCTACTCTTTTCTTGAGGGACCAGCGGGGTCTCTCTCCCTCGCTTGAGCGACCAGTAGGTGTCTGCCTTCAGTCCAAAATTACAGACCTAAAATTGTCTTTTCAAGTCCCATGCGGAAGTATGAACATCCTCTTCGCCTCACATATTTTCTGCCTTATCGGAACTTACATACTTCCGTTTTTATTTTCCAGTAATTTGTTCATCTTATCTGCGAACGGAAATATCTGTCACTGGATCTATAGGCAATAAATCATATTCTTCGTCATCTTCCTTTATCTTCTCTTTCTTATGACCCATTTTGTTGATGTTATCTTGTGACAGCATTGAATCTGCTAAGTTCATCGTCACCAGCTAAGCTAGTATATTACATTCCTCGCCATCTTATTTTTCAAAATGTTCACATGGGAACATTTTAAGTGCATCTCTCCCCACTCTCGCTACTCCACACAATCGAACCAATTGTACAACAAGGTTTACAAAAGTAGGAACAAAATAACAAAAATTACATGTACACATATATGCAACAACAAAAAGACATTTTTAATATAGAATTGGTGTTTCCTTTTCGATGTTATCTTGCAACCGCATTGAATCTGCTAAGTTCATCGTAGTTCATCGCATTGAATCTGCTAAGTTCATCGTAGTATTGTTTCAGAATTCAATGCCTCCTGATGATGTAGCATAAAATCTATAAGCAAGTAAATCCTAACCTTTTATATGTAAGTTTGCATTCATTATAAAACACACACACACACACACACACACACACACACACACACACACACACACACACACACACACATATATATATATATATATATATATATATATATATATTATGTCGGCAAGTTGGGTAATGTTAAAGAAAATTTAATAAACTTCATTGGTATAAGAAAAGGAAGAGACGAAGACAAGAAGAAAATTAAATTGACCGATATCATTATTCGGGAAACACATCTTGTCAATGCCTCGAGTTTATTCCTCGGTGATACATGGGCTTCATCACTTCTTTTGCATTTTCTAAAATCAGACAAGTTCTGCCAATTGCCAGGTCCTACATTCAAAAAACACAGGCCTGCTTTGTTTCTTCTGTAACGTGCTTCACTACTTGTCATGTTTTTTTTTTTTGCTTCGTTATAAAAAACACAAGTACGTAGCACCTCATAAGACTCGAACCCGTTTGGAAAGGTTTACTGCTCTAGTTTGCAATGTATTACATCACGTGATGCGCTCATGCATTCTCTTGATGTTTTATAAAGAATTTTACCGTTCACTATTAGCTAATGAAAACGTCTCTTAATCAAACCTCTTCTATTTAATCAATTTCTGTCTACAGCAGGTTTCATTGAGTCATCTTTTCTTGAAGGTACTTGTCATCTACCATTTTGCGGTAAGCAGTTGATGATATTAAAGAATATATATATGTATGCATATAGATATACTGTTTCAATGTATCATACTCTTCAGTATGGCAAGGCCTGCGTGATGCTTTAAGCTAGGATCGAAATACGACTGACTTGACGTCAGTCGGACATCTTACCAGCAGAGCCATCGTCATTCTGCCATCGTCATTCTCAGCGTAAATGAAATAAATTCTTATGTATATCTTTCTACATATACGTTATCGGCTACCTGGAGTGCTCAATTCTTGAGAAGAGCAATTGCATTTCAGCGTATGTAGCAACCAGAAAATGTTCCCACTAGATTGCTCAACCCACGGTGAAGGGCATATATATATAAAAATTATAATCCACAGACAGACTGTTTCGTTATATCACAACCCTTAAGAAGGGCTAGATCCGCGAGACTTCGTTTTAGCGAATCAAATTTCATTCATGACGAAGAAACAATTTAATTTTCGTATTGTTTCCCTCTTTTCATACTGTTGAATTTTTTCAAACAATACCAGTTTATATATATATATGTGTGTGTGTGTGCAAAAGCACACACACACACACACACACACACACACACACACACACATATATATATATATATATATATATATATATATATATATGTGGATGTGTGTGTGTGTGTGTGTGTTACAGCAGAAATATATCCCACACTTTAAACTTTTACCTACGTGGTGCAAGTAAACTTAGGTATTTATAACACCATCTAGCTAAGGTCTTTCCAATTTTTTAAAGATACGATCATGGGTTGAACCGGTGGACACCGTGTGTTTGCTCTTGAAACGTCTTTTTAAGATTGGTAAATCTGAAATCGCTTCGCAAAGAGTTTTTCATGTCAAATCAAAATGATATTGTTCCAGATAGAAAATCGATATTGCTATGGGTTGAATTGTCAAAACTCCAGGTTCATCAGTTAAAAAAAGCTATCTGAATAAAAATTGTACTTTATTATTCGAACAATAGTGAAATCATTCTTACACAAGCCTCTTCTATGGTAGCCCTGTATTATATTAAGCTCTCCGTGGCAAACATTTATTGCTCTATGTATAATGTAGATCGATATCTCCCTTTGACTATTATCAGCATGAGTTCTTCATTGCAGTTCACACCCGGCGTTATTGAGATATGTGCTTCCAGAAGTTATAATTTTTTCACCCTATCGCAATGAAGTCATTCTAGTTGAGGAAAAACCAGCATTTAATCTCTTCCACTCTTTTACCGAATACCTTTGCCATTAGATGAAAATCAGCCGCTTCTTTCCACCGATCAGCTTCGAAGGTCGATATTAATGACTACCGGCAAGAGTTTCAACGCAAAAGACTGATTTGGCGCCAAATGCATCCTTCTGCGAAACGTTCATCTGCAAAAATCACTTCTTCAGTTTTTTTTCCGATTCAGTAAATTCACTGTGCTAATACAAATAGTAACTTACAAATCTATTTTTTATACTGAGAAACGAGTAAGATCACAAAATGATATTCAAGGATTTAGTATGGGATGAAGGACCCTATGACTGTTGCCTCTAAAAATCAGAAACAATCAGCACCTGCACCACAACTTTGACCAAATGAAATATGAAAGAAAGCTCCTGGTCTAAGTTTGTCCAGATAGCTACCTGGACAAACTTAGACCCGGAGCTTTCTTTTTACTCACCACCCATCTTAAGGGCCCATTGATCAACAAATAAAATCTTTTACTGGAATTATATATGACGTTTGTCTCGAGTGCTTTTGGGCAGTAACGCATAAATGAAAGAAAACGAACCGAATAAATAACGGATATAGAAAAGATTTCAACACGAATGTTATACACGCGGAATAACCTTTCTCGTGTAATTACGCAAAATCAAAAAACGGTTGCTATGACATCTAACGGCCGTAAGTAAACGCATTTTTAAATCACAAACTGCACCAAAATGAAGATGAACGAACGTCCAATGTAATATCCGCTTTTAGTTGATCTTATGTATACATAGATATATATTTGTTTTAAATACCCTATCCGGTGGCAAAAGCTGCTCGGTATCGCCAGGAGTTGCAATACCGCCTTGAGCTACCGAAACTGTGTTATCACCCTGGTTGGCGGCTGATGAGGCTAGGGTATCGCACGTGATTTCACACGTTGCATGATGAAAAAAAAATGTGGACACAACATAGTTACTACCAGTTCGTGAAAAAGACCAAACAAAATATGGGGTAAAACATAGTTATAACCAGTCTTTGAAAAACGAACAAATAAAATATGTGGAGCCAACATTATCTGCTACCAGTCCATGAAAAAGACCTAATAATACATGTGGAGACAACATAGTTACTAACCGTCTATGAAAAAGATTTTTTTAAATTATGGAGACGACATAGTTACTAGCAGTCCATGATAAAAAAAAAACAAATTAAATAATTTGAGACAACATAGTTACTACCAGTCGATGAAAAAGACCAAATAAAATATGTGGAGGCAACATAGCAACATACCAGTCCATGAAAAAAGGCCAAATTGAACATGTGCAGACAGCATTTGCTGCTACCAATCCTTGAAAACTGTCCAATAAAACATGCTCGTGGTTGAAGCAGTAAATTTTTTTATAAATTTTAAATAAAAAAAAGTAGAACATGTAAGCAAATATCTGAAAGTATGGGTTAAAGCTGTCATGTCCAACCCACTGCCCTGGTGGCCTATTTGTGCGGCCCTACACACAACTTACATAATTTCCTCTCAGCTTCTTGATGAATACTTTGAAGAAGTAACTATTTATCCAGGTGAGTCTCCATAGCATAATGGTTGATGAACTGAACTGGGTTGATTTTAATCAACTGAATCCAGTATATGGGTCACACTTCGGCCGGCCGTGGGTATCAACGGCACGGATCTGGTCGAGTGTGTTCTGTCTTCTGGATTTACCTCGACCCTCAGGTTTTAACCCTCTTCAGATGGGTTAGGTTTATCGCATGGAGATTGAGGCGCCACGATTTAGAGGAATTCCGACGGGGCCTGATATATTTTGGAGAATACTGGGCGTGTCAGGGCTACAGCCATGCGCCTCGACCAGCCTTAAAAAGGCCTGGTGCTATACTTGCCCGTTTGGTGGGACGGTCAATAAATACTGTTAGTGAGCTGAATGGCAACCTCGAATTGCGTTCAAACTTCTGTTGTGTTATTATGTTCACTTTTGGACTAATACCCTTGGTAAAGCTATGAGCCAACTTTATCCTCATCTCGGTATAGGTTAAACAGTATCACTTCTGTTCTTCTATAAGGATAGCTCTGGCATTAAGTAAAACACAAAGGTTTACATGCAATGGGACAAAGAAACCTATTAATCCAACCAGTCTGCAGGATGCGAAACAAAGTAAGTTTTTTTTTGTGGAGTTTAACAGATTTGAATTGAGAGTTTTCCTTCTCCTTGACCAGTTGCTGTCCCAAGTTTAAAAAGCCTAGACTGCTCTATTATTTTCCCAGAGCTGATGAAGAATCCCAAGGGTATTTGTGTAATGGGAAATGGAAACAGCGTCGTCCGGGATTTGAACACGGGTCACCAATTCAATTTATCACAACGATAACCATTATTTCATGAGCGCCTCTTAAGATGCCATTACAACTAGAGATGGATCTCATTGATTTTCAATATTCAGAAGATTTGGTATCGTAGCTTCTTGCTTGCTAAATCTTCAGTTTCAATAAAACAATTCCCCAGCCTTTTCTGAAACGGGACTGTACTGTATATTTATATGTAATGCAGTCTAAGCCCCACCGACTCCTATCGAACATCTAAGTTTATACTACAATAAAGCATTCTCCAGAATTATAAACGTCTATAACTTTAAAAATTGGAGACAAAATTGAATTAATTAAATCAGCAAAGTCGATCATTGTCCAGGAAGTAAATTTGCGATAATCAAATAATTTTGAGGCTTCTATAATCAAAGAAATTAATTTACATTTAAAAAAAAAAGCATGGAAATTAGTTAGTTCCTATTTGAAACGCTATTATGACGTAACGTTTACACACACACATACTCTCTCTCTCTCTCTCTCTCTCTCTCTCTCTCTCTCACTCACTCACTCACACACACAAACAAACAAACAAACAAAGTACAGTTTTAGCAAATCACACCCAATTTAACAGGAAGAAATATTTAACATCGTTAAATGATATTTTTTCTTTCCAAAAATGTAAATCTTTTGTTTTCTTTCTCCTGGTCTCTTTTTCTTTCGAAAATTGATCAAATGACAATTCTTTTCTTCAAGGGTATTTTCTTTTAACAAAAAAGTCTTTGTAGGTTGTTCGTACACGGTAATTAATTTTATCTTTCGTGTAATAGACGCCGAGTAGTGAATTTTTTTCGAAGTTGAGTAACTGACTGAAACCAAATTAGTTTCTCCTCACATTTTCAAATAAAACCTATACGTGAAGTAAAACAAAAATAAGAAAAAATAGTTTTCTGCTTTAGATATATATTTATTTCATTGAGTCCAGATTTGTGCAGATTTCTGACTATATCATTTCATACTCAAGAGATATTTTAATAGATTTAAACAGAGTCAAGTCTGGCGCAAGATGAAATGCTACTATAGAATGATTTTAATAAGAAAAGGACTCAGTATGGTGTACACACTGTTGTCGAGGCTTAAAGTTTGCTGACTGTATTATCTGCAGATGTGTAAGTCCCGCCAAAAAGAAGGTGTATTTGGTATGATACTAAAATACATCTAATGGTGAGGATCCAGTTCTGTAGATTTGGAGAGTGACATGTCGTAAAACCAATCGACCAACCTCCTATGGAGACATACTTTTAGCATTTTTTTCTATTTCTTTTTCGAACTCAATTTTTTTAACACAACACTTGCTATGTCTTTTTTGTCTACTCTCTTCCCATTTCTTTCTCTCGTTCGCTATCGACGGGTCTATACACAAGCCAGATATTTTGGCATGAGGCCAGCTCACCTAATGTTTTCCTAGAATTAAGCTTTTTAATTAATGATAAGAAATTAAACGTTCACTTTAAAACAATAGTTATTTAGTTACTGCCGTTTAGATGATCGGCTGAAATTGATGTGATGGCCATGTTTGGATATTTGTTTTCTGGGCCAGCAATTCCGAGCATCCTCATATTGGGTAAAACTAATTCTCATCTGATTTCCGTTGTAAAATAATATCAGGCCTGGTTATTACTGTAATATAATACATTTGCTTGTGTGTGTGTGTGTGTGTGTGTCGCATAACATTAAGCAGAATGTTCAAGAGGATTAAGAAATCATGTTTCAGAAGGTGATTGTTAACTCCCACTTCCCATAAGCAGACAATGTACCCACAATCATTTATTTCCTTCTTCTGTCTACTAGACGATCAGCCCACGAAAATCACTTATGTCTACGTAAAACTATAACAGAGGATCCAATGTGGAACACACTTTTAGTAATGACAAATGAAATAAAAATACTTGACAAAAAAAAATATTGATGATTGGCTCTTCAAAAACAGTTCAAATATTATCCGAAAATAAAAAAACAGTAATTCTATTTTTCTTCTTCAAACCAATTGACTATTACACAACCATTATTATTAAATTGGTTCTGTGAATAAAAGAGCGAATAAATCAAAAGGAATACAAGCTGAGGTGAGACTAGGTAGGAAAAGTGATCCATGATGAATTGTGCAAATGGCTAAAATTTGACCAAGTTTACAAATAGAATATGCACAAATCAGATTCTTTCCTTGTAAATGAGACCTATAAAATTCTTTGTGACTTTGAGATACGAGTAGTTCTGGCCACAAAACTAGACCTTGTGTTAATTAACAAGAAGAAAAGAAGTTGTTATTTTGTGAATTTTGATGTTCCAATAGATCAAAGAATGAAAATAAAGGAAACCAAATTGATAGGAAAATACTTGTATCTTGCTAGGGAGCTGAAATTCTTGGAAACATGAAAGTGAGAGTGATATCAATTTTAGTTGGAGCTCTTAGAAAGTTCTTAAAGGCCAGAAAAAGCGCCAGAGAGGATCGGTGATCAGAGGAAGAATCGATACAATCTAGACCACAGCACTGATAAAATCAGTTTGCATTCTTAGAAGAATTCTTGGGATATGAGGAAACTTGCTGTCTCCCAGACTTCAGAGAAGACCACCTGTTACTATGAGTGTGAAAAAATCCCAATGAGAAACAACAATAACAATAATAATAATAATATATGACGATGACAAACTCTATGTATCAGGAAAAGAGGGAGGAAGAGGACTTTCCTGCATTGCAGACAGTGTTGATGCATCGATACAACGATTCTAGGACGACATAGAAAAGCAGGAAGGAGGACTGATTACGGCCACCAGAAACAATATTGACAACACAACGAACAACAGAATGACAATAACTAGAAAATAAAAACGGGAAGAAAAACAACTCTATGGCCACTTTAAACGACTAATAAGCAATATCTCAAACGAGAAAACCTGGACGTGGCTAAGAAAAGGAAACCTTATGAGAGAAACAGAATTTTTCCTAATAGCAACGCCATAAGAGCCAATCATATCAACGCCATAAGAGCCAATCATAGCAACGCCATAAGAGCCAATCATATCAAAGCGGGAATAGATAAGACGCAACAAAATAGAAAATGTAGGTTATGTGGTAATAGAGACGAAACCATCAATCACATAATAAGCGAATGCTGCAAATTAGGAGAGAAGGTGTACAAGACTAGACACGACTGGGTGGGCAAGATGATCCACAGAGAAATGTGCAAGAAATTTAAATTTGACCATACGAACTAATGGTATATGCACAACCCAGCATCTGTCCTTGAGAATGACACACAAATTGCGATGGGACTTTGATATACAAACGGATCACCTAATCTCGGCCAGAAGACCAGACCTTATAATAATTACCACCCCCCAAAAAAAGAGAATTTGCAAAATTGTCGACTTTGTTGTCCCGGCTGACCACTGAATAAAACTGAAGGAAAGTGAAAAGAAGGATAAGTATCTCGGCCTTGCTAGGGAATTGAAAAAAAAAATGGAACATGAAGGTGACAATTATACAAATCGTTATTGGTGCTTTTTGTCCAGTCACTGGGACTGAAGGACTTGGAGGTAGGAGGACGAGTGGAGACCATCCAAATTACAACATTATTGAGAACGGCCAGAATACTGAGAAGGGTCCTGGAAACTTGAGGAGACTTGCTGTCACTCAAACTTCTGTTTAAGACCATCAGCTAAAACTGATTTGAAAACTCTTAAGGAGAAATAATAATAATAATAATAATAATAATAATAATAATAATAATAATAATAATAATAGATATATTGACGTTTCTTCTAGAACAGCAATGAGTTGAATAAAACCATGGAAAGCAACAAATATGGTGTTTTGTAGTAATTTCTGGCCGACGCCCAGCCTTTGTTTGCGTAAATGCAACGGCTATTCTTATTCCGAAAGATGATGTTAAAAACATGGTGGGGACAAACAAGATGCTAAACTCAAAAAATATTTTTCTGCGTGCACCGTCTGCCCGAGATACTAGACTTCCGTTGGCTGATATTATTAAATAACAATTATGCTAACAAGACGAAGAAGAATAACAACAACGAAAATACGGGTAGCATCTGAGGACACAGCTCAATGGATAGAGCAGGAATCTAAAGAGATCGGTCAATTTTTTGGATATATTTCTTTTCATGTCTATTTCATTTAAAAGGTCCGGTGTTGCAGACCCTCGGATAGCTTCTCTACTTTGCCTGATTAGTTTGACATTGTAATCAAATAGTATCTGGCACGAATATTTCATTTAAAACGGCAAGTGTTGCACACCCTCAGATTGCCTCTCTCGTTCGCCTGGTTGGTGTGACATTGTAATCAAATTGTACCTGGTACAAAAAAAGCCAGTGATTAGACATTTAAGAGATAACGGAGGCGAGTTAAAAAAATGCCACCTACCCTAAGCGAAAGTGTGAGTTGGGTGGTCTGTGAATTCCAATATAGATAACGGATTTCTTGATGCTCTCCTCTGCGCTCTCTCTCTCTCTCTCTCTCTCTCTCTCTTTCTCTCTCTCTCTCTCTCTCTCTCTCTCTCTCTCTTTCTATCTTTTTGGTGGATGAGGTGTGAAAAGACGATAGTTCACGTACAAAGAAATCGAGGAACGATTGAAAGTGACAGTTCCAACGAGATCGAAGAAGCTACTTCAAGTGTTGTGTCTGTTCTCCATTTTTAACTACTTCAACAGTCTCAGAGACCGACTAGAACCTAACGCCTTGGGTGAGTTAGGTTTTGTGTCCTCCCCTTCCAACTTTTAAGCATCATCGACATTACGGTCAACCGGGACTACTAAAACAGCCGGAACGAACTATTACGAATAATACTGAGAGCTTTGTTTCTCGGGTCCTCTAACCGACAAAAGTAGACGGAACTCATTTTCCTTCTCCACTGTGATGTCTGTTTTTTTCAACAACAATGCTCATTTCATCTCCCCCCTCTCTCTCTTTATCTCTCTCTCTCTCTCTCTCTCTCACGCACACACACTAAGTCCCTTTCTATGTACTTCAACCAAGTGTCGCTCTGGTTCTTTTTCGCTTTCAACAGTCGTTGACTCAAGACTACCGTCTGTCACTTTAAAGGCTTATCATATGCATATAAGTAAAGATATGTACATTCATGCCTATTAATGCATATAAGTAAGAACTTCTACATACTCATAAATGATAGTAATATTAGGGACTTTGATCTGCAAATACACACAGATCATATTAGAAAGGACTGTTTATACGAAATACACGCCACTTTTTCCTTTCAAGAAAGTGAAAATTGACTGACCGAACTCATGAGTTTGAATGGTCCGTTGCAAATTCTTCCAAGCAAATTCTTTCGGCCGAATTCGAGAATCGAAATTCACATCTTTTTTATTTTTTTATTTTGTGATCAATTTTGTTATCATATTTGAAAAAAATATTTTGTAAGACTTTGGACATTTTATTCATTTGTTTGTTATTTATTTATTGATTTTGATTAAATGTGTTTGGTTTATTTCTCTCAGTATTTTAAGCGATGCTAACAATTTCTCAATTCAAACATCTTTTAGTGCAATGTTGTAGGCTCCTCCTAACCCTAATAAACCAGGTGTCCGACAACAAAAAGTCAACCTCGATAATTCTTGTGGCATTTGCGAGAAACATTCACACAAGAGTTGGGGAAATTTTGAAAAGGTTCAGTCAGTTATTAACCAGTTGAGGACAAAGGATGATATACATTTCAGAGCTAGCGAAAATGTCAGGCTGACAGCAGGTGAGAGCACTTTGACAGAAAGAAGGGGGTCAAAAACTTAAGATTTAAAACACATTTAGGAAAGGAATAAATGGTTGTTCACAGTTCACATTCAAACAAGTGAATTGATCTGACGTCAGTGATTTGAAATCGTAAAGATCTTCTTTTTTATGGAATAAATACAATATACCGGCAAATTTACAGCAACATGGATGCAATATTGAATAGGTACGATTGTCCATTTATTTTATGAAGTAAGCAACTTTTCAATTCTTCAACTATTTTTGTAATCTGGCCCTGTGAACTTGCTGGTGGATCTTGAAATAAGCTAACTATATTCCCCGCAAAAAGATAAAATCTCAGTGACTTGCCAGTGGATTTTAAATATGCTAAATATATTCCCCGCAAAACGGTAAGATCTCTGTGACTTGCCGGTGGATCTTAAAATAAGCTAATTATATTCCCCGCAGAAAAGTAAGATCTATTTGACTGGCCGGTGGATCCCATAATATGCTAACTATATTCCCTGCGGAAGGATAAGAACCTTGTGACTGGCCAGTGAATATCAAAATAAGCCAACTATATTCCCCGCAGAAAGGTAAGATCTCTGTGACTGGCCTGTAGATCTTAAAATACGCTAACTATATTCCCCGCAGAAAGGTAAGATTTCAGTGACTTGCCGTTGGATCTTAAAATTAGCCAACTATATTTCCCGTAGAAAGGTAAGATTTCTGTGACTTGCCGGTGGACCTTAAAATAGGCTACATATATTCCCTGCAGAAAGGTAAGATCTCTGTGACTGGCTAGTGGATCTTAAAATATGCTAAATATATTCCCCTCAGAAAGGTAAGGTCTCTGTGACTTGCCGGCGGATCTTAAAATAAGCCAACTATATTCCCCGCAGAAAAGGAAGATCTCTGTGACTAGCCGGTGGATCTTAAAATACGCTAACTATATATCCCTGCTGAGAACTAAGATTCTTACAAAAAGGAATGCCCTGAGTATGACACTAAACTACATCTAGTAAGAATCTAATTCAGTTCTACTCTGACCCGACGTCGTATTACTCGTTAGGTTCCTTTCTATGGGCGAAATAGATATACTTAAACATTTTTGCATTCTATAGAACTGTGTGCACAAAAAGAACACCAAAAAATGAATTCTCGGCTTAAAAACCCCAGACGGGTTGATATACCCTAAAAATCAACCAATCAGGATGTGTTCAACATAATCTAATAAAAATCATCTCATATACTGAGTTGATGTTTTTCATCATTAATTTCTAGTTTACGAAAAAAAAAAAAAAAAAACGACACAGAAAACACGAAAACAAGAAGCACAAATATACGACGCCTCGTAAGCTTCAGTAGTCGGCAGCGAGACAATATGTTTCTGGGACTGAGTACGGGATATTGAAAAGGTGAAGATATCACTTTCGTTGTAACTGTGCATTTTACCGTCACAGATGTGTCATTATTGTTTTAGAAATTTTATTTCCTTATGAGGATGCTGGATTTTCCTGTTAAAATATAACAGAAAATTTGAAATTACATACTATGTCTAAAACAAAGAGTGAGAGAGAGGGGGGTTCGCATATTATGTTTTTAAACGTTATATCGGTTCTTTTTGTGTGTGGGGGGGTTGTCTCTCTCTATTTATCAGTATTTACCCATCCAGGTATCAATTTATTCATTTGTGTTTCTTTCTTTCTCTAACTCACTCACACGAACATTTTCGCACAAAACATAGATACACAGTCACGCATTAATATATATATATATATATATATATATATATACGCATGTAAGTACACATAAAGGCGGACACACACATACACACACAAAAACATGCATATACCTTTCCCTCCCTTTCTCTTTGCATATAAGATTCAGTCAGATTAAAGTAACCTTATTAACCCCCCCTCTCTCTCTCTCTGTCTCTCTGTCTCTCTTTCCATTTTAATGACTGCCCGACAATTGAAAGGAAGAATTTCGATTCAACATTTATATAAATCTGGGGTTTTCTCCGAAAAAAATGTTTGAAAGACCGTTTTCAACTTTTTTGTTTCTAAATGTTCTTGTACATCTGAAAATTTCAGGTGATAAAAAAAACGGAAATCTGAAGGTGTTATATCAGTTTAGTAAGGAGTATGTGGAAAAAATCTATTCTAATGGTTTAATCTTTTCTTGGTTTTCTTTGGAAAGTTATCATATCGTATGGGTTCTTTTATGTCGAAATTTTATTAATTTGTAAATGTTTGTCATCAATATTCCATTGCAATCATTTTTAAGTCGAACTTTCTTTTTACAATAATCATGTACACAAGCATTCCAATCGAATACGAAAAGTTTTCAAACAAATCTATTCAGCTCATTGATGGAAACCTGAAAGGTGTACTATCACCGGATCAGAGTAGGCGTAGAAGTAATGGCAATGAAAGAGGTGCGCTACATTCGCCTGACCTTCAAAACTGGAGCTAAATTACCAGATATCGTTTAGTGTCTTATCCAGGCACCTCTTTCTCACGGTTGGTCAAATTCTAAAACCCTTCGAAGAGATCAAAAAACATTTTAATCTGGAACTGTGATACTTTTTTTACACTTGTTTATTCATTTAAGAATATCAATATTGGGCCATTAAAGTACCTTGTATACTCGTGAGATGAACGACAGTAAAAAACGAGTGTAAAAAAGAACCCTTAATTTTATCAGAAAAAAGTGTTTTCATATGTTGCATGTTAAGGACGACCTCAAAATGTTGTCATAAAATGATCTATTTGTCATTTGTTGCTAGCCTAGATAAATATTTCTTCAAAATCCCATCAGATAAAAAGAAAACATTGATGTATTTATACTTTCAAAACTACTGTAATACAAACAAAATCAATACAATACTGTGAGTAAACAATGCTGATTATCCCTTGAGGTAGCCTACAGTGTTCACTTAGAAAAACCAAACAGACTAAAATGCCACCACTGCATTGATAATGTAATTAGGCATGTAATTATTTAAGAACTATTTTTCCAAAAAAAAAAAAAAAAAAAAAATAGCACGATATGGCCTCGAAAGTTCTTAACAAATCTCAGCCGTGCTGTGGCGTTTTAGATTGAAGTTACCTTGTCATAACTTCTTGTCCCCGCAAAACCAAGGTGAGCTTTTACATTTCGAAAAAATACCTCACGTAATAAAAGACCTCTTGATTCTGAGGTGAAAAATTGATCTTAAAATCTTTCATTACACGAGTATAAAATCTTATCTTTCTGCGACATTGCGAGTATGAAGAAAATAGGCTGAAAATGTTTGATTCGTTGTCATATCGAAATATAATAAAACAATGGGGACAATTAGCAGAAAAATATATGGAATGCATCAAGAAATGTTCGTCTCCAGTAATTGACTGTTCTCGAGCAGTAGGTAAATATCAAATAAAAATATCTAAATAAACATACGGTCTCCAGATGTTTTGAAACAACAACACGGCCTTCACTCAAGGCATTCATCTCATTTCCTGGACGACGCTACATTAAATATCTGTCAAGGTAGAGTCATCTTTTTCAGCAATCCCTACAGATGGAGGCTGTTTCTGTTTACACAAGTGAGTGCAGCTGCCAGCCACCATATGAACGATAAGAGGTGGTTTTTAGTCGAAATGATGTGGCTTGTGTGGAGAGAGAGAGAGAGAGAGAGAGAGAGAGAGAGAGAGAGAGAGAGAGAGAGAGAGTGAGAGGTGGAGGAAATTCTGGGTGAGGGGAAAGAGCCACTGAGCATGCAGTCATTGGTATCCAGATTTTGCTCTCCGTGAAACAGTGGTGAGTCTGGTACGGGCGCCATCATTTTCGCCTCGTTTTCACTTTGTTTCCTCCTTAATTCTTTTTTATCAGACTGGGCTCATTTTTCTCCATCCCTACCCGTTATTTCCCTTTCAACCGTCAACCACTCTTCTCTTCTTTTAGTAATGCCTTTCATTTAATAACTTCTTTCCTTTTTTATTTTTCTTTCTTTCTAACAATTCATCAGTCATACCTCTTTCTTAACTAATCAACTCCTTTTTTTTCTTTCTGCATTACTTAAATGGCAAATTTCTATTTTTTTTCGACCTTCGTCTTACCTATTTACCAGCCATCTTTCTTTCTTTCTTTCTTTCTTTCTATTTAATAATTTGATAATCATCTTTCTTTCTTTTTTTTTTATTTCTTTCATAGTTCTTTCTTTGTTAACTAGTCATTATACCGTCTTTCTTTCTTTCTTTCTTTCTTTCTTTTTAGATAACTTTTTAAAAAAATTTATAAACGTTTTAAATAACGTCATCCTCATTTTCCTATCTTTCTTTCACATATTAAGCGAATGCAACAAACAGTCATAAAAAGATTAAAAGACTAGACATGATTGGGTGCGAAAGGTGATCCACATGGAATTCTGTAAGAGATAAAAATTTGAATATGTTCAAAAATGGTAAATGCATAAATCAGGATGTATCTCAGAAAATGAAATGCAAAAAGTTCTTTGAGATTCTGAGATACGAACAGATCACCCAATCTCAACCAGAAGGCTCGACTTAATATTAATTAATAATGAATTGTTATCTAATGGATTTTGCCGTTCCAACGAACCTCTGAGTTAAAATGAAAAAAAAGCGAAATGTTTACTTGGATCTTGCCAGAGAGCTTAAAATCTATGGAAAATGAAAGTAATGGTGATATTAACTATAGAAGGTGGGCTTGGAATGTTTTCTGAAGGCCGGGAAAAGAGACTTGTGGAATCGGAAATTCAAAGAAGAATTGAGACCCAAACAATCAATGTAGATTTGCAATACTTAGAAAACCCCTGCAGAATTGTCCTTAAATTGTCATTAAATAAATGACTACTCCTATAAGCAAAGAAAATTAAATAAAAATGCATATGAAATACTTCTTAATTCTTAAATGTTGTTAAGGGTCCTAGAAAACTACGAACAAAACCTCTTCCGTGCACCACGCTTAGTGCAAACAAAACAATAACCCGTAATAAATAAACGATTAAAACAAATGTAACGTCATTTAGATACAGATGATAATACTTAACTTGAATTAGAAGACTCAACGCTTCTTGCTATTATCTTTCAGCTCACATGTAATATAGATAAGTTGAGCAAGTAATAAAAAAACACACAAAAACAAAAACTATCCAACTCATAACATTTTGATCATCAGAAGAACATGAGATTCCCAACGTTAACCATCTTGTGCCAGACAAAGATCCATAAAAGTGCAGTCTCAGAAATGTCACATTCACAGAAATAGCAATAAAAATAATGATGACAATAATGGCAAAATCAATAAGTAATAACAACAATGAAAAGTATCGATTCAAAGGGCAGTAAAAGACTTAACCTGCCAAATGGTTACTTTTATCATTAAGGGTTTTTGGACTATTGCTTTCATCTTCATTGTTATTTGCACAAGGTTTCGGTCGATATGTCATCCTGCCTTCTTCATGTGTTTGTCGAACTCTGGAAACTTCGAACTACATCCTTTATTCTTTGTATTCTGGCCGATCCTCATTATGCTGTAGTGTGGATGGTCCTACTTCTCCTCTTATTTCCGAGTCTTTAAGTCTTTTTACCAATCCCTTGGAGATTGTTCCAAGTGCACCTACCTAATTGGTATTACCGTCCTTGGTTTTTTTTTAGTTTCCTTGCAAGGTCCAGGTACTTATCTCTCTTTTTTATGTTTTTCTCTCTGTTGTCTGCTTGGACGGCTTAGTCAACTAATCGACAGGTTCTCTTATACCACTCGCTTTTATGGTTAAATTAAAAATGTTTGCCTTACTCTCTGTGGATCAGCTTCCCCACCCAGTCTTGTCGAGTCTTATATTCTTTTTGCGCTAATTTACTGCATTTGCTCATTATGTGATCAATCGTTTCGTCTTTATCACAACATAACCTACATTGACAATTTTATATCTTGTCTATTTTTGCTTTAACATAGTTGGTCCATATGTCATTGTTTTGTGGTGTAATTAGAAGAAATTCAGTTTCTCTCATGAGGTTTCTCTTTCTTAACCCTATCCAAGACTTCTCGAGTAAGATTTCGCTTGAAATTTTCATACAATTGTTTTTCTCCCTATTTCGGTTTCCTAGTTATTGTTGATCTCTTGATCATTGTGCTATTCGTATTTTTTGTATTGTTTCTTGTCGCTGTAATTAATCTTTCTTTGCTCGTTCTTACGTAGTCTTCGAGACGTCTTGACAACGTATCGATTGTTATTTTAATGTCGGCGACTCCTCTTCCTCCTTCTTTTCTTGACAAAGCCTGAGATTTCTTGTTCTCTGGTTAATTTGTTGAAGCTATTCCATCTTCCACTTTAAGGATGGCCCAAGTATCTTTCGAGAGGGACAACCCCGGTGTTTTTCACTTTGAGAAGATTTCTGCTATATAGTCTGGTTTCGTGTAGTTTTCTCGTTCTCACGAAGCCCAGTCAGTAGGGACTATTGAATACACAAACTGCATCTCTAAAGAGGAGTAAACCCCCACCTCAATGAGTGGATAAGACACTATATAATCTGATGTTTGAAGCTTCAGAAATGCCGGAATTTTGAGAAACTTGGAACAATTTCACAGGATGCAAAAGAATGAGCTGAAACTCGTTTAAAAATGTTAACTCTATATATAATTACAAATCATATATATATTTAATATACGTATAAAGAGGATTTGGAATTAAATAACCTAAAATGGTTGATATGTCATAAAACAAAGCCAAATCGCTCTCTTGAGGTATTCTTTTCTATTTTTTCTTTCATCACCGCATTTTTCATGGTGTCTGCTTTGAATATTTCAAGTATTTGTAAGTTTCCTTCTCTCGGAGCGTTCTAATTTGTTCTTGATTTGGTAGTTCTATACCTTCCATCATTTGCGGTTTTCTGTTTTTCATCATAAGATTGGCACATTTTTCAATAGAAAATTCCATTTTTTTTCATTTTAGGTAAATAGTTTGATGTCGTCTGTGAACATTAGGTCGTTGACTTTTTCTTGCCATTTAGAAAGTTTATACCCGCCTATGAATTTTCTAAGTATGTGATACAGTGGCACCATCACTATTACAAATGTTAATGTTGATAACGCATGTCCCTGAAAGATTCCTCTCTCGATTTTCGCCTCAGCTCAGTTTTCCCTCCTGCGGTCAATTCCACTCCACAGTCTTTCATGGTTTTCTCGATAAACTTTGAGACAATCTATACCTTTTTTAATCAATCCATGCCTTTTAGTCGTCGATCCATGCCATAACTGCACTTTTTCGTCTCGTGTTGCTCTCCTTAAGGATGTGTTGATCAATGTATAGTAGATCTCCTTTACCTCTTGTTCCCTTTGGGCAACCTTCCTGTTCTTCGAGGAAGAGTCCAAGGCTTAATTTCGAATAGTAAATCTACCTGATCTGTGTAGTTAGTATTTCTGCGTCAACAGTAGGCATGTTATTAGTCCGTAGTTGTTGGGAGCAGTTCCTTTTTGGGGTCTTTTTGCATCAGGGTGGTTTTTCCTTTGGTCATCCATTCCGATATGTTTGTTTCTTCTAAGCTTCTATTCATTCCGATGGACAATTTGTCATAGATGGACGTGATTTTTTTGTTAAATCAGAATCAATGTATGCCATCATAACCTGGCGTTTTCAAAATAGGTATTTTTTGAGTTAATCGAAGTGTATTTTCGCCTTAGGACCTTCATCGGGTCCTTTTGACTGTTTTATCACGTTGTTTATCCATTCGGCTTTTCTTTTATATTCTCTTCGTTCCCATATTTTGTTTCCAAAGTGTTTTGTTTCCCTATCATCCGATTGATGGGATGTCTTCATGCATTCCCCGCCTACTAGCAGGTAGAATTCTTTTTTCCTTGTTTTAGAATGTCCTATTTTGTCTGTATTGTTTGATCCTATCTCGATATCTTTTTAGTCTTCCCTTTTTTACGAATAGCTTTTTATTTATTTTCTCGAGTTGTATTGTTTATTTTACTGTTTATGTTGCCTTTCTCTGAACATGTTCCAGCGTTTTCCCTCTGTCTTATCCTTTTGGCTTATTGTTGGAGGCTTGTTATTTGTGTTTCTTGTCTAATTTCTCATCGAGGTTTAGAGTTATTGCTCGAGTCCTCTTGGGAATTACCGATTTTATCACCGACTAATTTTGTTTCTGCATTGATTAGTTCTTTTAACTCTGTTCGTTGAAATATGTGTTAATAGTTCGTTTATTTTTTTTTTTTTCAGTTACTACCTTGACTGTTTTCCAGTCTTGGTTTCTTAGCAAATGTATTGAAGTCTTCTTTTTAGACATGATTCTTTTTATAATCACAATATTCATTTTAATTTCTTGTGTTAGCCTTTGTTCAGTAGGGTTTGGATGAATTGTGTTTCGATTGTTATTACTTTGCTGTTCATTTCGGAATGTGGGTTCCTATTTCTTTGTTAGTGTGTTTCTAATATTTCAAGGTCCGAAAAACAACCGTTCTCTATTATCGTCCAAACTTGGTCAGCAAGTCTTTGGCTTCTTGTCTGAAATCCTGTGCATTCTTCCCAGATTTTTATCATTATATTTCTATAACCTCTTCCTATAGGGTTGCTCCTAAAATAGCAGTGGAGTGCAAGTTTGTTGTCTTCCATAGTCCATTTTCTGGGTTGATGTCTCTGGTTTGTGCGGTTGCTTAGGTCGTCTTAATGGTATTTTTTCCTTTAAACTATTAGGTGTCATTGAATGTGTTTCTTTCTTCTGTTGTGCATCAAATTATGCACTACAGGAGAAGAGAGAAACACATACTCTGAATAAGGAATATGAGAATTTTGTCAATGCCCACTAAAAAGCGGCAGCAGAATGCATACCAACTAAACAAAGAGCTAAATTTAGAGTCCTATGGGAGATATTAGTTGTTAGAAAAAAGCGCACCGACGTGAAAACTGCTTCCAAATACGATAGGAAGAACCCAGCCAATACCAATGCCCTGAAACATAAAAAGGCACAAAATGAATTAGCTAACAAATGCATAAAAGAACAAGCAGAATGCATAAAAATCAGATCAATAAGATTAGTGACTCGGTAGAAGATAGACAATCTAGGATAGCATGGCTGACGGTAAACGAAGTGAGCTGAAGAAAGAGCACTACGAAATCTAAACTATAATTTACCAGCCAAGAAGAACGAATACAAATATGGAAATAACATTTCAAGAATTTCTCGGAAACCCTCCGAAAGTTACTCATGAACCAATCACGAGAATTATTAGTTAACAATAAAACATCAAACTAGGACAGTTTACACAAGAAAAACTCGACTCAGTACTAAGAAAAATTAAAAATAGAAAAGCAACAGGGCTCTATAAAATACCACCAGAAGTATGGAAGACCAGATAATTCGACGACATACCGCTCCGACACTGTAACGCCGTATATAATCAAAACACAATAGACAGATGGACAAAGAGATGCACCCTCCCCTTTCCTAAGAAGGGTGACTTCGGATTAGCCAAGAACTACCTAGGTATAATCCTTACATCTATAGCGGCTAAGATATTCAATACTCTACTACGCAACTGCGTAGAACCCAAAATTGAGATCATACTTAGGAAGAAACAATACGGCTTTAAGAGAAATAGATTCATGACGTCACAAATTTTGACTATGCGTCGAATTCTTGATGGTGTACGTGCAAAAAACCTCGCCAACGCCTTTGACTCCATACACAGATGAAAGATCGAACAAATTCTACACGCATACGGCCGACCCAAAAAAACCGTCGCAGACGAATGGAGACACAGACTACTTCGACATTGTAGCAGGTGTGCTGCAAGGAGACACATTAGCCCCATACCTCTTTACCATCTGTCTAGTCTACGTGATTAGAACGTCTATTGATAAAATGAAAGACAACAGTTTCAAGCTGACAAAGGAAAGAAGCAGAAGATACCCCACACAAACAATTACGGACACGGATTACGCCAATGACATAGCGCTTCTGGCAAATACACCCGCACTAGCCGAAACGCTGCTACATAGTCTGGAACGAGCAGCAAGAGGCATAGGCCTCCATGTCAACGCACACAAGACGGAATACCTGTGCTTTAATCAAAGAAGTGACATCTCCACACTAAACTGTAGTTCTCTGAAACTAATGGACAAGTTCACCTACTTAGGAAGCAGTGTCTCATCAACCGAGACAGACATCAACACGCGACTAGCAAAGGCATGGACAGCTAACGATAGGTTATCTGTCATATGGAAGTCAGACCTGAACGATAAAATGAAACGCAGTTTTTTTCCAAGCAGCGGTCGTGTCGATACTGCTATATGGATGCACTACGTGGACGCTAACTAAACATAGGGAGAAAAAGCTTGACGGCAACTATACAAGAATGCTGCGAGCAATATTGAACAAGTCCTGGAGGTAGCATCCCACAAAGCAGCAGCTGTACGGCCACTTACCACCCATCACGAAAAACTGCTGGAGAAGAAGGGACGAACTCATAAGTAATGTACTCCTGTGGACCCCTTCACATGGACGAGCAAAGGCCAAGACGACCAGCTAGAACCTACATACAACAGCTCTGTGCCGATAGAGGATGTGGCCTTGAAGACCTACCGGAAGCGATGGACGATAAAGAAGAGTGGCGGGAGAGGGTCAAGGAGATCCACGCTGGTGGCCTGACATGATGATTAGGTGTCATAAACTTATGGTGATTTTCCCACTGCTTTTACGAGTTTTAAGTAATTTTGACCGGAAAAGTTAGTCACTTGACTAACAAGACTATCCCGACTTCTTCCTTTATTTACTTTTTATTCTTCCTTTTTAACTCAGTCTCTCCCAACACATCCTCAAACCACCACTACTTCCTTTCTCAGCCACAAGTCCACATTTCTACATTATTTCTTCTGACAGAAATATTATACACACTCATACAGAAAATTACAAATCCAAGCAATACACTTCGATAATTCAGTCCGAAATTTAAAAAAAAAAAGAATGAAATTTCATTTACGTTACTCTTTTTTCTTCTTTTGAGGGGGTGTCTCCTCGAGCGTTTTTATTTTCTGCTTTGTTATCTCGTACCGGGTCATTCGTGTCTGTCTTCTTAGTCATCGAATTCCTGTATGTATTTTTTTCTCTTTTTTCGTTTTCATTTCAAAAGTTCATCACATGACTGCTTACAATATCCTGACTACTTCCTTTGTTTACTTTTTATACTTCACTTTTAACTCAGTCACTCCCACCACACCATAGAACAACCACCACTTCCCCTTCGGTCACTAGTCAAAATTTTTACATCATTTCTACTCGAACATAAATATTATACATACGTTATAGAGAAAATTACAAATCCATGATATGTGCTTCGATAATTTTGTCAGACATTTTAAAAAAAAGATGAAAAAATTCATTTATGCCAACATTTTCTTTTCTTTTTTTTTTTTTTTTTGGTGGATGGTGTCTCCTCGAGCATTCTCGTTGTTAGTCGAGTGGTATTTCATTTTCTGCTTTATCTTTTGCCGGGCCATTATTATTATCATTATTATTATTATTATTATTATTAATTTTTCAACTTGATACATTTTGCACTAATGTGGAGCTTAAACCTAATAATAATAATATTTTTTTTATTATTACGGTTAAGCTCCACATTAGTGTAAAAAGGATCAAGTTGAAAAATTCATCCAGGCGAAATTAAGATGCAGTATTAAGTAAAACTTTCATTTATTGCTAGTTTTGACAAATACCCAGAAAAATGAAGAAGCTTTTTATTTTTTTTTGTTTTTTTTACTTCCATATATTCACACCCCCGTCATGTCACATTCAATATATTTCTCTTTGTTTTGATTTTACTTTTATTTCTATTTTAACTCCTCTTTTCTAGAGTTCATGCTCTCAAGAAGAAAACAGAACTATTTAAAAATGTCTATACCTAATTGAGTCAACCTTGCCAACAGGATAGCCATGGGTTTTATTTATTACCATTTTGTTGGCATTTATACTTTTCATTTAAACCGATCCATTAATCTACACATGGGTATTGTTAGGTAGTATACAACATCACAATTTTGCAGAGATCGGAAGAAGCAATCAGTGTTGTGATGGTTTGGTGAAAAAAAAGACTCGGAAAATTGTTAAACATGGGATTATTGTGGGCGAGTATTGCTGGGAGACGAGTAGATGAGTTATCAAAAAAAGCTGAAGGAGAAATGAGTTGACAAAGTATCTTCCGCTTACTGAAACATGATACACTTGATTTGGTACTTGCTGAACAGTCTTGTAGGGTTCACCATTTAAAGTGTCAACCACCAAAAGTAAAATCGAATGGAGGATGCTGTTCTGTCCGGTCTTCTTTTCATCTTCTTATGGCTGAGGTATACAGAGATAAACGTTAGCTGGTAAAGGAGAAACAAAACAAAGGTACTAGAAGAGTCTTATTCCTGGAAGAACGAAGAAGTACGTGGTGTCTGGCTTCCATTTCTTCCAACTCCACGGCCCCAAAGACTGAGTGAAATGGGAATAAAAGAGCAAAAAAGCCTGACTCAAAAAGTTGAATTGTGTTTTTGTATGTTCCTCTCCCCTGTCGACGAATAACAACCATGGTCATAGAAGTCATCGGTGATAACGTCTCAAAATGTTGGAATTCGAGTCATTTCAAATACAGTTATTTTTGTTTTCATGATTTCGTTCATCTCTCTAGTCTACTATCCACTTCATCTCACTTCCTTTAGGGATAATGATACTCCGTTTCTTGTGTCTGCAATGACTTCTTTTACGATCTTCTGCTGCACGAGAATAGATCTAAATCTACGAATCCACATACATATATAACTAGATGAGGTATTCGTTGGTTGGTTGATTCTTTTGTTTAACGGCGTATCAACCCTTTGCGGTTCATTTAACACTGAATTGGATTTTAAATAATTCAGTTGAGTATAAGAATATGTTTTGTTTACAAACAGTTAAATATAAAAACAGTTCAGTTAAATATTGAAACATTTCTATTTCAAATAATTCAGTTTAGCATAAGTACAAAATTTCAATGTCAAAAACAGTTCTATTTGAACAATTTAGTTTAGCATAACTAGACGGTTTAGTTCTATTAGACCCATTGATAGGACCCTATCAAGTGCTACCACAACGGGCCAATGTGGACCTGGGAGCGATAGAAATGAATGGATATTCCGCATGTCCCAAAGCGCCAGCATTACTGGAACCTCAACATCAGATTGTTTAGTGTCATATCCAGGACACTCGTTGGGAGGATCTTATCCCTCTGCTGTGAAGAAGTCAGTGTATTCTGCAGCCTCAGCCGACTAGGCAAGGAGGTGTTCGTGATCTAACGGTTATTCTTACTGGGAATGGACACAGTAATTTGAGTTCAAATCCTTGGTATAGTAATCGGTCAAGGGAAGGGGAAACTATGAACTCAAACATGTTAAACTCTACATAAAAATTAACCTTCTATTGCATCCAGCTCATGGGGAACGATTGGATACATAAATACATACATAACTCGTGACTCATACGCTATTCGCATTGATGTATTGATGAACATTGTCTGTGGATAATTATAGTCAGCATTACAATCTGAGAGTTTCGGAATTCTAATCAAATATGAACATTCCTATTTAGAGTTTCACTTATTAATCGACTAATACCGACACGTATTTTTATATAACCGATAAAATTTAGCCGTCGGTTTTACAGTCGGATGAATGTTTTGTAGTTATGCAGCTGTGAAACTCGATTAGTTTAGTAACTTTTATACGTAATTAATGATACTAAACAGCCTTCAGTAATGAAGCCCCAGTTCTGAAGCTCTGGGGAATATGACGTCACTTCTTCATTTCATCACTATTATCGCAGGAAAGGTGATATATGTATAGGGGCCAATTATGGATCAAACAAGATATTTTTGATATCAGGTTTAAAATGGTTTTATACAAAATTAAGATCTTGATTCTTCAAACATTACTGTTGCAAGTAAGTATGAAGTGTTAACCTGTTTATTATGATTGTGAAGATACTTTTTTTATAATAAAATTTTAAACTATAATTGTTAAACTTATTTAAAATGATACAAAAAATGGTTGCTATGCAATAAACCAACCATGTTATAGCTTGCAAATTACTACGATTACATGGAGATATTTGAAACCATATAACTTTGGGTGAATTATTTGTTTAAAAAATAATTACTTGAAGGTAGAATTGTTAGCAAATAATCATCATTATAAAATAGGAATACTTGAAACGATTACAAATAAAAAAAAAAGGTATGAATTTGGCATTAAATAATTAAACAAGACGTGAAATACTATGAAAACAACTAAACTAAACCAATACTGTTATCATTTACAATTTTTAATGCATTATCTTTCAACCGACTTGGGTCGTTACAACCACAAGAAAAAAATAAGAGTAACGAAAAAACTCTTAAGTGATTCAATCTCACGTTATTTTCTGCTTCGGAGAAGCTTTGGTTTGGTTAGTTGGTTTTGCTTTATTTCATATCGACCCTTTGTTGCTTATAGTATTGTGTGTAATAGTTTTTAGACGAGCCATAAATTTTTCGTTTGCTCACACTTAAATGGTTGCATGCATCCCTATGTAATACTAATAATTCAATTTAACAGTCATTTGTTTGCACAAAGTTAAATGGTTTTAAGTAAAAAAAAAAATTAATTATATTTGACCATAACAGGTACTATCTCACCAGGTCAGAGTGGACCTGGGAGTAATGGCAATGAAGTGGTATTCCACATTCCCCCAAGTTCCAGGACTGGAGCCTTGCCATCTGATGAAGTTAAGTGTCCTATCCAGGACATTCGTTGGGACGGTTGGTTTTACGTACAAGCTGCTTTATCAATTTAACCACACGAATATGAATGATATCGTAGAAGTCTAAACAAACAAACAAACTACAACAACCTTTTCAAAAGGGTACGGTAGCATCATGCAATGTTCCTTGCAGTTGTACAAGTGAAGAGAGAAGTAAAGCTACTCGAATTTGAGAAATAAATAATATTGCATGAAAAAATTATTATTAATAATGGTTTGATTTGGTTTATTTTATAAATGTGTAGAAATTCCTAATGGAATAATTTATGCCGAAATTTAATTCATTTGTTTGCTTTGGTTTATTTGTTCAATGGTATATCAACTTCTTGTGGGGTATATAATGCCAAAAATGTATTAATTTGGGAATGTTTGTAATCATTTATATGTTTAATGTCGTTCTGTACTTTTGTATTTATCACCAATAATTTTTGTATAATGCGATCCTATCTTGAACAAATAACTTGTACGCAGTTGTATGATTTCAAGTATTTCTTTATCATACTAATAATTATATTGTTCCAGTTCTACCGATTTACTAAGAATCATTTGTTTGCGCACTATTATATATTTTTAAGCATTTAATGATAATACTTAATAAAAGAAATTATAACTTCAACTAACTGATTTTAATACTAATAATTTAGTTATCTGGCATTATGTAATTCTGTCCAGTACTAGTAATTTATTCACAATTATATGGTTTTAAGTAATTTGTTTGAACTCAGTTGTAAAAGTTTGCCCATCTGATGGAAACACAGACTTCTTTGATATTCCTACTGGTGTTCGGCGAATGGATACATTAGCACCATATCTGTTCATAATTTGACAAGACTACGTACTTCGAACGTCAATACATCAAATCAAGGAAAATGGTTTAAGTCTAAAAAAAGGCAGGAAATAGACGATACCCCGCATAAACTATTACGGACGCAGACTACGCAGATGACATAGCGCTATTGACAACTAAATTTATCCAAGCCGACTCCCTGCTGCATAGTCTGGAGAAGGCAACAGGTGGCATTGGCCTTCATATGAATTCAGACAAAACCAAGCACATGTGTTTTCATTAAAAATGGTGGTTTTCTGAAACTATTATTATTCATCTACCTCGGAGGCAGAGTCTCATCAATTGAAAATGACATCAATATGCGACTAACGAAGACATGGACTACTATCGATTGGTTATCGATCATATGGAAGTCAAACTTAACCGATAAGATAAAACGCAATTTTTTCCAAGCTGCGATCGTGTCAATACTACTGTATTGATGCCCTATATGAACGCTGACTAAGCGTATAGAGAAAAAGCTAGACAAAAATAGCTAAGGGATGCTACGAGCTATATTGAACAAATCCTTGAAGCAACATCCCACAAAGCACCAGCTGTACGGTCACCAATCTCCTATCTCTAAAACCATCCAAATAAGACGAACAAGATATGCAGGGCACTGTTGGAGGAGTAAGGACGAAGTCATAAGCGACGTTCTTCCATGAACCTCTTCATGCAAGTGTTGGACGACTAACAAGAATCTATCTACTACTGCTCTCTACGGACACAGGATGTAGTCTAGAAGACTTGCTGCAAGCGATGGATGATAGAGATAAATGGCGAAATAGCCAAGGAAATCCGTGCTTACAGCACGACATGATGATGATGATGATGATGATGATGCAATCAAATATTCCCATAACAGAATTAATTTGATTATAATCATAACCATTATTACATTCAAGTTTCCTAGATTTTTTATTGCCCCATCGGCTGGGGCAATAGAGTACGCCGACTGCACCTCTGCAGATGGGTAAAACATCCCAAACGAGGCCACCTGTTGGCCGTGGGTGGTGACCCGTAATAATGGAGGACAGAATCGTGATGGTTGAATAGTATTTGACCCTACATCCGAAGTGATCATGTGACTTACACATTCCACTTAGGCCTTACATAGAATGGTGACCGGAGTGGCCCGATCAGAGAAGTAGGCTGATCATGTCAAGCCCTAGAACTGATATGATTGTCCTACCCTTATTCTTCGAATTGGTCTTGTGGCAAACAAGTACCAATCCCTATTTTATCTGAAAGGTACTTAAAGGCGGTGGTTGTTAGTCAATTCCTCTAAGATAGCAAAACCTGAAACTCTTTAACAGTGTGCAAATAAATGAGCTCTACGTCATTTAAAAATAGAGTTACCTACAAACTTTTCATTTACAAATTATATATATTACAGAGTCAGGCAAATCTACCAAGGTTTCAATTACTGGATCATCAGGAAGAAGTTGATTGGTTAATTGTATATATATATATATAGTCATCCACAGACAGATCTATTTCGTTTTATATATATATATATATATATATATATATATATATATATGTATATATATATTGACACTAAGAAACCCACAAGCATGCCATTAAATATAAAAACCAAACTAAATTTGATATTTTATCGTACTTTTGGAAATAATAATCATTTGCTTGCACACAGTTATATAATTATCTAAAATAAATAAGTTGTACTCAGATATGTGGACATTGGCCCAGCGGTTAGAGTGTTCGCCAATGGCCCGGGAGACCTGGGTTCAATCCCAGGTCGAGTCATACCAAAGACTTTAAAAATGGTACTTGATACCACCTTGCTTAACACTCAGCATTATAAGGTACGGTTCAAGGGTAAAGTGGAGCAATCCTGGGAATGGAGTAGCGCCCTCCCCTACACCTTGGTGTAGTAGCTATCGAAAAGGGAGCCTTCGGGTCACCCTCGACTATGGTCGCTAACTTTACCTTTACTTATGTATTCCTTACCGAAAATAATTATTTTCCAACATCTATTCAGTCCATATATGGCAACCTAACAAGTACTACTAAATCAGGTCAGTATGGTCCAGAAAACAATGATAAAGAAGATGTACTTCACAATCCTAAGAGCTCCAGAACTGAGGCCTCACTACTAGACGATATACTCATGAACTGTTAATGATAAAAAAGGAGGTGCCCGTGGTGTAATGGTTATCGTCGTAGGAAATGGACACGGCAACACGAGTTCAAAGCCTGGACGAGACTGATTGCATTTCACATAGCACTAATACCTTTGGGTATGAATCCAATTATTCTCTATGGGCAAATAGTAGGACAGACTAGGTTATTCAGCCTTGGTGAGGCAACTAGTCTAGGAGAAGAAAAACTCTGTATTCAAACCTGTTAAACTCCGCTAAAAAATTGACGTTGTGTCATATCCTACCCGAGCAGAGGGGTTGGTAAATATGGTTAATGATAAAATCTTGATTTCCCTTTTTCAATCAAATTTCTTATCCCCATTGTCAGATACCATCATTATACAAGATAATAATCTTATATTACATAAGAACAAATCAAGTTTATTTTTTAATTGCAATGGACTTTTGAACTCCATGAATCTTTAAAGCAAAGACAGTGGGGTAAAAAAAACGCACATCGTTCGTCAAACGATAATGATAATTCTGAAAACGATCTTAACGAGTTGCATTGCAAATTTCCGCAGCTGGCGATAAAATTACCAGAGCACTTTGCTATTCACAAATTTTATCAAATGTCTGTTCCTCTGACTTCTTTTAAAAAAACATGTTTCCTTTTTTAATTATTATTTTTCTACTGACGTTTTTTAATCAATACTTTAAGCTGTGCTAAAATACAGTTGTGCAGACGGCTTCAAGTGGAGGTCAATATAAATTAACAGTGGAAATCGATATTAAAACGTGGGACGAGGATTTCTGCTTCCCGCCATCATAGCGTGATTCAATTCTATTGTCGGTGGGATATCGAAGACTGGGAATATTAGAGGGTAGACATTTAGATATTTATTAAGGTAAAATCAGTCTGGCACAAGGCCAAGTCATTAAAGTACTCTACTTCACAAAGTAGCAATAATTTTCAGGATTAACTCGCTTAGTATAGCTGTCTAATCACCATCCATAAATCTCTCTCTCTCCATCTCTCTCTCTCTCTCTCTCTCTCTCTCTCGTTGTCTCTGTCTCTGTCTGTCTGTATGTCTGTCTCTCTCTCTCACGCAATATTAATTGTTAAAGCTTAAACGTACCATGAACAGACTTTAAACAGGCTTGGATCTTCAGCGAATTGAATAACACAACAATAGCAACAAAACGGCCAGTCATTGAAAAATGTGCAAGAGACTAAATTTGGACCATGCTGGCGAACTGTTTAGACACAAACCAAAACCTCTCCTAGAAAATGAGATTCATAAAATTCTCAGTGATTTTGAAATATAACCGGATCACCCATCCTGGTCAAATGATCAGACCTAGTATTAATTAACAAAAAGAAAATAATTAGCTATCTAAAAGATTTTGCAGTTACAAACGCACGAAAAATAAAAACATATTACGGTTTAACAAGTAAAACTGTTAAATCAAACCTAAGGCGAACATTTTTCGAACTAATATGAAGACACTTTTAAAATTCTACTACACCAAGAAAATTGTTCAGCAAAAACAAATTAAAATTTAGTTATTGAACTATTAAAAAATGACTTGCAGACAACTTTTTGGAATATCAAATGAAAACGAGAACTAAATGAGAGATGCAACTGCTGGGTTAGAACAAGATGGACTTTCAAAGTTTAATTGCGAATGGGATATAAATGGCCGCTGTAAAAAAGGAAGAAGATACCACTGAACTAAGTTGAAAAGATAGATGGTATAACCAATAATCAAGTTGGCTTTAACAACTGAAAACATCCAAATATATTGTGAAAACATTTATGGTTAATAATAGATGAAGTAGACAAATTACCAAAATTCGAAATTGTGAAAAAACACAAGTTTAAAATGGAGGTAAAAAGCTGCAGATTGCATCAGGAGGAAAGATGAAGCATCCTTGAACATGATAAAGAAAAGAAGCGAATTAATATCAAAGTGGAAACATTTTGATAAATTTCTCGTGTGTTATTTACCACTTGAGTTAGGTCGCTAACTGTAGTTCTTTCGCTGAAGACCATTGCTAATCTGAAAAATTAAATAGATCTTACAACGGTAATACACCCTGTGAAAATCGATTTTACAACACCATCAATGACCCCACCTTGCTAGCCATCACTTTAGATCATGGGTGTGCAACAGGTGACTCGCAGGCCACGACCCAGTTTGCTTAGCGAGTCTGTGTGGCCCTCGCTAACCGTTTTTAATTTTACCGCGTACACTAATTTCGAATTCGTTTCGTAGCCGTGATACAAATTTTACACCTTTCGATTTGATTTTACAGAATGAACAAGGATTTACTTTCATGCATGAGACTAAGAAGTCTTTGTGTTGAATTCTTAGTTAAAGAACTTCTTTTTACAGTAATACTTGCTGATAAGTCTTTAATAAGATTTGGTTTTGTTACTTTGTTTAATGGTGTATCAAACTTTTTGCATTATTTAGTGTCAAAATTATCCTTGAAGAAGAATAGAATTGATAATATTTGCTCGTAACGGGGGAGATAAGGAAGTCCATACTTTTTCAAAGGGTATTAGTCGGAAAGTGAACGAAACAGTGCGACTGGAATTCGAACTGCCTTACTTTGAGACCGAAGTCCACTACTTTAACGGTTACACCACGGGGACTCCTCTTCATAAAATCAGGTAATTCTTAGTTATCTGAATTTCTTAGATGAATCTTGATTTTTATCTTTATATACAAGGGCGAGACATGGCGCCCACTAAAAGTAAGGCTAGGAGAACATGAAAAGCATTTATATGACGTGAAATTGAAAAGTCAGGTTAGGCAGACCATATATGAAAGAAAAATGGGATGAAGTTAAAATGATTAATAGCGAAGAACCTTGGAGAATTAGACGCCTTAAAGAATCAGCTCACATGTTGGGCTACAGTGGCCTGTTGAGTAGACCAAGTACAGAGATGAATACAATATGGGAACCAATTATCAAAAAGGCTAGATAAAAGAAATCCTATAGGTAAACAATCTTCTAATTAGCAATTATCTGGAGGTTGCAGGTTCAATCCTGACTACAGGCGAGTAACACACATGAATACGTAAGACTTGTACCCGATTATGGTTAACGGAAATAGAGCAAGCGATCCCCGTGGATTAAATAAAGGACGAATTCAGCAAGAAACACCAGAAGAAGGTCATATCAGCTGAAACGTCGTGAATATAACACTAAAGATGAAGACAATAGTCCGAAAACTCTGAATGATAAGAATTAATTAATTCTAATTATTTGAAATGGTGACTCATTGCTGTGTGCAAAAACGTAATTTTATTTGTCTTCATTATTTAATAATGCATTCCCAAAGTATCCATAACTCAATACCCTAATCATCATAAGATTACATATTTTTGAAGCTGACTGGCCCTAGTTTTTGTTCCAATAATCGAAAGTGGCCAGGTAATAAAAGTGTTGCACATTCCTGATCAAGGTAAAGGCCTTAGATATTTCGTACGTTTACTTTAGTCATAAAAAGCTGATGGGTTGATTGATTTTCACGGCATGTTAACCCGTCAAGAGTGTTCCTTGCACGATCATATTTACATTTTTTATGTAGTTGTTTCGAAAGGATCTTTTTGCATACGGTCCTGTCGATTAAGTGTGGTTTTGAAACAGATCTATTTGATTCATAGATGGAACCCTACTATACGTCAGAGTGGATCAAGGAGTAATGGCAATGAAGAAGTACTTCACACACCCCCACCAGATCTTCAAAACTGGAGCCTCACCATCAGATCTAGTTTAGTGTCAAAGCCAGAACATTGGTTTTTTTTAAAAAAATTTTGTTAGAAGGGCTTACCCCTCCGCATGTGATACAGTCAGCTTATTAAGCCACGTCAATTGTGGAATCAATTTAGTGCGTCAGAGGGTGACACTCAGTGAAGTTAGTTCAATACAATTATGAATCTCGTATAAACCTGTTTAACACATATTAAGAACATTAACGTTCCACTTCGTAGGATATTTTTCTTTGAAATTATCACCAGAGTATTTAAACAATTATTTGCCTCTTTACGTAGAGAAAATTCAACACATGGTCTTTTTTCTTTGATAACATACAATTCAGTACGATAAATTGAAGCAAATAGGGTGATGATATATACAACTCCTAATAACCTTGCTTGTTGATTAATATATTCATAGTCTTTACACGTACGACAGAGAGATCCCGTGTAAACACACACGTATACACGTACACACACTTGAACACACACACACACACACACACATATATGCCTGCATACATATATACACACAGGCACACATACATACACGCACGCACGCACGCACTTGTTTCTAAGAAGAACCTGCCTTCTTAGATTCCATCAGTCGCATTTTTTATTGCTTCTCTACTCGGGAACTTGTTTTAGAGATTTGGATGACGAAAATTACTTTTCTTACCTGAGGCGATAATGATAAGAGTTTTTAAATTTATTTACTGATTTTACATCGTGTTTTTTGTTTCTGTTTTCATTCTTCGGTAATTTTTCTTCTTTTTCTGTCATGTCTTTCTCTCTTTCATTGTTATTTCTTTCTTCTGTCAACAGGTAAAACTTTTTCTTGTCTTTCATTCATTCTTCCTTTCTTATTTTCTTTTCTTTTTATGTCTTTCCCCTTATTTTTGTTTGTTTGTTCGTTCGTTTGTTTGTTTACTTTTGTCCATTCTTATATTTTTCCTTTATTTCGCTTCATCCTTCAGTCTTTCTTTTATTCCTTCCTTCCAGAAAGACGAAGATATTGGAAGGAAGGAAATTATGAAGGAAGAAATCCTTCATAATTTCCTTCCTTCCAATATCTTCGTCTTTCATTTTTTTTCTTTCCTGTTAATCTGTTTTTCCCATTTGTTTTATTAATTTTCTTTCTTCTTTTCTTCTCTTCCTTCTTTCCGTCCATCATTCCTTCCCTCTGTCTTTCTTTTGTCTTCCTTCTGTTCTTTTAATTCTCTCCACTTCTTTTCTTGCCACCCTCCTTCTTTCTTTTATTTCCTTTTTTACTTTATGCGATTTTCCATTTTCTTTCTTTTTTTCTTTCTGTTTTCTATTGATTCCATTTTTTTTCTCCAAGTATTTTCTTCCGATTATTGCTTATTTTGTGTCGATCTTTGTTTCTTTTAACTATTTTTTTCTTTTTTAGTGTCTTATTTTTACCATCTTCTTTTCTTCCAAGACTTTCTTCATTTATTTTCCTTTATATAGAGTTATGAATTCATTAATCATAGTTCGTTTGCTTGTTTGTTTTTGTATCTTTCTCGTATTTTCTTTCATTCTATTTGAATTTTCTATTTTCTTTAATGTCTTCACTCCTATTCATTCTTGTTAATAATTTATTAATCATTTTATTGTCTTCTTTTCTTTTTTCTTATTCACCCCAAACTTCTTTCTTTCTTCATCTCTTTCTTTCATCACCTGTTTTTCTGTCTAGTTTTTTTTTTTTTTCATTTTTGAATAACTTTTCATCCTTCATTTGACTTTATTTCCTCCATTATTGCTTTTATTATTCTGTTACTTTTTTTTATTTCTTGTTTCTCGTCCTGTTCTTTTTCAGAATCTTTCGGACCCTTTTGTTTTCAAAATGTATTTTTCTTCGTGTCATTCTTTTAGCTAAATTCAGATACTTCCTTCCTTCATTATCTCTTTTATTTTTTATTTTTCGTCTTCACTCTTTTATTTTTTTCACGCTTCAACAGTTATTTTTTCTTACATTTTTTTTCATTCTTTTTTCTTATGTCTCTTCCAGTTTCTTTGCATTTCTATCTCTTTCTTTCTCTCTTTTGTTTTTCTTTCTGGTTTCTTTTCTTTTTATTCTGTCCTTACATTAGTTTCTATCTCACTTTCTTTTTTAATGTTAATCTTTCTGTTAGGTGTTTGTATCCAGTTTCCTTTCTTAGATTTTTTTTTTCCTTTTTTGCTTCTTCTCCGTTTTCTACATCTTTTCTTTCTTTTTCTCTTTTGCTGTTTTCCTTAATTCTTTCATTGCTTTTCGTCTAGTTTTCTTCTCTTGCTTTTCGTTCCTCCTAGTTTTCTTTTTTATTCGATTGTTTATTTTTCAAGTGTCTGTTTCCAGTTTCTTTCTTTCTTTCTTTCTTTCTTCTCTTGATTCGTCTATTCTTCTTTCTTTTTCTGCTAATTTACTCTTTTATACATTCTTTCTTTTTAACTCTGAAAGAAGTACTGAAAAATCAGCCCATAAATAATTACTTCTCTTGTCTTTTCCATACAATGATACGTCTCCTATAAAAGGAAGTAAAATAAAAAATATCATTCAGCTCCCAACCGCAGGCTACGAACTTTACAGCACAAACCTGAACACGTGCATATCCCGTTGGTGTCATATGAACTGCGCATGCACTACAATATGCAAATGAAAGATTTCCCTTGTTAACTTTCATGAAAATTTTAACATTCTTTTTCCCTTTTTTCTTTTTTCTTTTTGTCATATAACTAGGTAGATGATAGTGCATGAGTGAATATTTATTAGTAAAGGGTTTTCTAAAATGTTTCTGGCTTCAAGATTTTGGAGGTGAAGATGAATTCGTGAGAGGATGAAATTTCCTTATTTTTACTTTTTTCATAGAATCTCTGTTATTAAAAGCGTTTTTTTTTCTCCCTAAAGAATTCAGTGGGCAACCTAATGACGAATTAGTGTTAATTAGATCAGCATCTAGGTAAAAGAAATCGAAATTAGCGTTGGAAACACATTATCTATATTATAAAGCCACTATTTTTGTTTGAATGTTAGCTTTGAGCGCTCGTGAGTTAACGGTTATTGTCATAGGAAATTGACTCGGCTACCCGAATTCAAATCCTGAACGAGGTTACCTTCATTTCACATAGAACTAATTCTATTCGGAAAGGTATAAATCTATTTCCCCTCCAGCTATGGGTAAATTAGATTCTAAAATATTTGGGTTTTCTTCAAAATTTCTTCTTTGCGGATATTTTTTCTGACTATTCATATGTATTCACTAAAAGAAAGTAAAATCTGATTTTTAGTTTTCGCTAAAATAGGACGGGTTAAAGGGTAAAAATTTACCGCTATTTCTCCTTAATTCACTTCGTACCGGTGTCGGAGTACGTGTTAGAGTCCATCTATGTTTAAGATTGATTTGTATGAGATAGGAAGACTTGATACCATATTACTGAGTGCAAACAAATTATTACAGACAAATTAAATGAAATTTAAGAAAAATACACTCAATCGTTAAATGATTTAGTTACGAATCCAATAAACATTTATAAATAAATCCAATTTTGGTATTAAATAACTCATTAAACAAGTAAATTAAACGAAAAGAAACAGACGACCAAGTTTCCTTTTCGTATCAACCAGTACTTTTTTATCTTCTCATTAAGAGTTCACCTATAAAAAAAACTGCTGCTTGAAATTGCGTGTAAAATAATGTTCCTAATTAGCAAGTTGAATAAAGAAGACCGAAGAAAAATTCTGTCAAAAGGTTGCAGTAAAAACAACAAAAATAAGAACGTTATGATGAGGCCAATAACTGAGTTTTGATTCTACTGATTACATGTACACATGTTGACCGCATAACTTGAAATAAAAAAAAAAGCATATACTGCATTATGATTTAAATTTAGCCTGTTAAAAAGGAGCCAAATGGCGGAAAGTAGTCATAGACTCGGGAAAAAAGAAGGACAAAGAATAATCCCGAAGAAAGTGGCAGGATTCCAGCGAAGAAGACCGAAAAGACGAAGGGCATAATGTAAAAAATGCTTCATATTCCAAAGTAAAGTGAATGCTTTTTGTTAGTTCTGAATAGTTAAGTGAGAATTAAAAACGTTTATCAAATTCAAAATGGCTGGGAATTGAGTTTTAGACTCCAAGGGACACAGACGGTCGTTTTGAGCGTTTAATGAGATCATCTCTACGGAAAAAAATCTTCCCTTCATTGACTAAATAAAAATCACCTCACGTCTTGCTATTTAATTGACTGGTTCTAAAAAGAATTAAAACATCTCAAATAAACGGAAGTAGGTTTTCGTGACGATGTGTTTGACTTTTATTTTGTTCATCGAGATCGAATGACCACCAGTTTTTCGCTTTCCTTACCTTAACTTTCTAGTCCGCAGCTACGCAAAATCCATGCGATGACAAGTTTGTTTTTTTCTCTAATGAATTAACAGTAGGTCTGGTCTTCTTGCATGGTTTGGGTGATCCGTTTGTCTCTTATTGTATCGAGATAATCTTATGCGTTTCATTTCAAAGGACAGATTCTGAATTATGCAGCATGGTGTAATTACATATTCTGGTACAATTCAAAACAGATCACTTTCATCAGCGAGTTATGCCAGTTTTGTAGTCCTTTTGCGCCAGTTTGCTGCATTCACTTATGTGATAAACTGATTAATCTGAATCACTTGCTATTCTCTTGCGAACTATCAATTTTTGCTATGGCATAACTAATTCTTATGGAATTATTTGGCGCTGCTATAAATAGATTTTCTCTCTAAGTTTCTTTTTCGAAGCTGTGATCCAATTATTTCATATGCAATGTCCTTATTTGATTTAAAGTAGAAACAAACAAATTTTTCCATGATTTTGTTTCTTGATTTGTTTCTTGATTTGTTTCTTTGTTGTTACTATTGTTGTTACTATCGGCTATAATCAGTAATCGTAATCAATGTGAGTGCTCCTATTATTATTGGATACTTTCTGTGTTGCCAGTCACTCCCACTAGCTGCAATAATTCCTACAAATTTTCTTTCATGTAATCACTTGTCTCCTATGTAGGAATAATGCCTGTCCGAAAAATTCATTGTTGAAAATGGTTCCTTCTTGACATTTCCAGAATGTTTCCTGAAATATTAAACATTTCTCGGATATATAACTCGTCCATTTCAGATTGATTTCCTGTTGAGCGTTAAAGAATGAAACAGAAAACGCAAATGCAAAATAATGTCAGAATTAATGTAGACTTAGCGAAGACGTAAAATGATGTTTATTGACGGAAGGAACCTCAGAAAATATCTGTGTATATAGAATTGCCCTCGATACCTTATAAGTTGATGACTATGAAACTCATACGTATTTGACAGTAAGAAATCTACGTCTTGTGTTTATCATATATATATATACATATATATATATATATTTGTGTGTGTGTATATATATACCCATAAACCTTTACATATACACACACATATACATAAAATGTTAAAAGAAAGGAAGAAAGAAAGAATAAAGCTTGGTCACTTGTGTCAATTCTATTGATAAATTAAATTCAAAATAGTTAAATGTCCTTATTAGATAAGTTTTTTATGTTACATTCTTAAATGAAGCAATTTCTGCCAATTCAATTCATAAATAAAGAAATAGTGAGCACAGATTTGTATATAATTAAAATATGTATAACTTGTACATTTTGAAAAAAAAAAGAATTCTACAGTAAAAATAAATGAACAAATAATCATCACTTACCTCATTTACTATGAAATACATTGTTTTCTTGGGGCGATGTTAACCTCGACTGCCAGTGTCCATAGCTATACATACGTACATACATATATATATATATATATATGTGTGTGTGTGTGTGTGTGTGTGTGTGTGTGTGTCTTTACAAATGCATGCATGAGTGGACAATATGTTTATCTGTATATTAGAATGTTTGCGCGTGAAGTAATATATATATATATATAAGGGAGAAAGAAATCTCGAGCACTAGTTTAGCGTTATACTGGGGACACATCATGCGATTTGTGATGTTTTAGTGTTAATAATTAATCAAAGTAGATATATAAATTTTAATTGATTGATTGATTTTTACGGCAGGTCAAATTTTCACGGATTATTTTATGACAAGAAGTTATGGAAACGCTTTCATTGAACGTTTATATTTACATTTTTGTATTGTTGTTTCTTAAGAGCTTGTTTTGTACACGTTCATATTGAATACAAATCATTTTAAAGAAATCTTTTTGTCTCATTGTTGTCCCCTAACAGGTACTATCACTCTGGTTTAGATTAAAACAGGGAGGAATGGCAATGACCTCCACACTCTGCAAATACCCAAATCTAGAATCTCACTCTCAGATACAGTTTAACATCTTGCCCAGAGCAGCCCTTTTTTCGGGACAATTTTTGCAAGGGATACGGTCATCGTATTTTACGCCTCACAAACGTATTTTAGTCCACTAAAATACGTCAGTGAGGCGTAAAATACGATGACCGTATCCCACGCAAAAGAGTATATAAGGTTGCGTAAAGAAGAAAAATTGAGATTTATTTTTCTTACAGTATTATTTAAAAACACTAACTCGTGGCAATTCTGTATCTGACTAATGAAGTACGTTGGATGCTTAACGGCGAATATTGACATCGTCACTACGTAATAAAACATTATCCTCCAAACGAAGTCTTATGATAACAGCATCTTCATCCTAGAAACCAGGGAATTAGCTGCGTTTGACCAGCTGTGTCTTCTCAAAAGGAACTGAAGTTTGAGTTCTAACTCTAAAGGCTCCGTTTATCCCGTTCTTATCAAGACAGAAAATATTTTTCTCTAGCCCGGAGACCATGGAACGTTTTTTTTTTTATTCATATAGTGTCGTGTTTATTGTTCTTTTTGTCGAGGTATGATGGACAAGCATAAAAATTACAAGTGAGTATAAATTTTACGTGTGCCAATATGAGTGGGTGTTTCGAGATACGGGAAGTGATTGTCTCCTCGCTGTGATATTTGACCTAAGTATGTATTTAATCAACTCTTCCACCACAGGGAGAATGAGTCACAAGGCCAGTTTCTAAGCAGTGTAGACTGGTTTGAGTTCAAAGTTTTTCTTCTGCTTGGCTGGCTGTCTAATCAAAGCTAGATAACCAAATCTACCCAACTATTTGTCCATAGCTGGAAGGAGAACTATTTAATTTATTCCTTTCCCAAAGGTATTAGTGCTATGTGAAATGCATACACCGGTATCCAGGATTTAAACTTTGTTCACTGTGTATATTTCCTACGACGATAACCATTACACCACGAGCGCCTCTTCTAATTTAAAGCTAAATAATACTGTTTGGAAGGTAACTCAGAAAGAGAAAAGAATTGAGGGAAAGAGAGGAGAGAGAGAGACGGATTAAAACGAACAAGGACAGAAAAGGTCATTTGAGAATAATCTTGAAGTCACATATTTGAATGATGATATTATAATTGTCACACACACATACGCGTGTGCACATGAAAAGACTGACCAAAATGTTTCTACCTACGCACGACACTTTTTCTCCTTAGAATTCCGATTAGTGTCTTGAAATGAATTGGGTCTAGATTGATTTAGTAAATAAACGAGTTTTTTACACGGCTGTGACTAATTGATTGATTTTAACGCCATGACAACACGTCAAATTTTTTATGCCTAGATGTTAGAGAATTGCGTCAATTGAACATTTACATTCACATTTTTGTATCGTTATTTTTTAAGCCTTTTTTTTTTTGCACACAGTTATATGGTATCAAGTATTCGTATCAAATACAAATGATTTCCATACATTTATATTGCTTCATGTTTTCTTTTTCTAATGATCATATGCTTTAAAGTAATTCTTTATTTAAAATTATTTTTTGTTTGCACATAGTTATAAGTAATAATAATCCTAAATAAACAATTACAGCTTTAAGTAACTATTATTAATTCAAATAATTTACAGTTATATGGCCTCGAGTATTCCAATTGAATACAAATAATTTACAGTTATGAGGTATCAGGTATTTTTGTCGAAAACGAATCTATTTGACACATAGATAGGGCCCTAAACGGTACTAATACACGTGGTTCGAGTGGACCTGGGAGTAATACTAATGAAGAGTACTCTGCACTTTCCTGATCTCAAGAACTGGAGCCTCACCATCGGTTGTAGTTTAATGTCATATCCAGTAAATTTCTTTTGGAGGAGTCTTACTCCTCTATAGAGACTACAATCCGCGTATTCTAAGCCCCGCCAATAAGGTAGACAACCCCCTGAGAATAAATTTGAATTCGTATACTTCAACAACGATGCTGTGATGGTCACACACGTGCATATCAGTAAAGACTGTCCAAAAACATCCTGTCAATGTACCACGCTTTTCGTCCTCGGAGTACCAATTAATGTTTTGAAATAAAATATCTTTTCGTGTTTGCACTGTTTGTTTCCAGTAGGAAGATGAAGAAGGGCTAAATAAACGGTTCATCATGTTTTGTTTACAATCCTTTCTTTATCTATATCTCTAGAAGCTAGTATCTCATAGTTTTCATTGACAGAGTACCCCTTCATTGCCATTACTCCCACATCCACTTCGAACTAGAGTGGTAGTGTCTGATAGAGCCCCATATATGGGTCAAATAGAACTGTTTGACCCTTTAACTGTGTGCAAACAAATGGCTTGTGTTAAATTGAATTGTTAGCCTTACATAACAATACTTGAAAGCATTTAATTACCTGCAAAAATTGATTTTTTTTGTTTTACATTGCAATACTTCGAATTGTGTACAAATAAAATAATTAGTATTAGCAATACTTGAAACCATTTCACAGTATGCAAGCTAATTAATTTTAAATAGAATTATCAGTGTTAGCAATACTTGAAACCATTCTGCGAAAACAAATTAGCTTTAACTCATTTAAAAATAATATTACCTAAAAACTATTCACTTACATATCTGTTTAACTGAGTGCAAACAAATGACTGATTCTAAGTTGTATAGTTTGTGTTACATCCGATAATTGAAACTAGTTAACTGTATACAAACAAATGAGCTCTGGCTTGTTTAAAATGTTACCTACAATCTATTTGTTTACAAATCCCTTTTAATATAAATATGAACCGGATTTGGTATTAAATAACCTTCAAGGGTTGATATTCCATAAAACCCAATCAACCAAACGTACGATCTTAACGACCCATTAACCAAAGAGTCTGTTAGCACCTGCAGAAATTCAACACGGACCATGCATATATCCGAGGTTTTGGTTTATTTTTGGTTTAACTTGGCTCCACAATATCTGGGAAAGTGCCACCTCTGAGAATGGTGTCTCCGGTTACAGAGAACGCTAATGCTAGATTCGGAACCCAGGCATAAAGCAACGCAATTATTTGATGACAACTTACTTTTACTACAGGTGTAATAATTGATCAGGAGATCGCAGATGTTAGAATTGGTTTCATCAGTCTTTTAATACTGTTAGCTTGATCATTTTCCAGTATCATTCTTTAAGATAATGAACGCAACTTTTTGTATTGGGGTAGCTAAAATCACTTAATTAGAGAAGCACATTTTAATCAGTTTATCGATATCATAATATTGAAGGGTTGATTTTGAGCAATTTATTATTTTTAGTTGTAATACACGTTTATTCTTTGTCTGGTAGCGTAATAGTTAATGTGCTGGACTGCGACCCCAAACTCTACTTTCCGACTAATACCATTTGGAATGATAGGAACACTTTTATCACCCCCTCCTCCTCAGTTTTCGGTTAAATAGTACCACCACCGTTCTTCAACATAGATAGCATTAGCTTTAAATAAACCATGAAGGTTGATATGACATTAAAAGAAAGAAAAAACTCTCTAGTTTTAAAAATAAGTGAAAGGATAATTTTTCTTGAAAAGTAAAACTTGAGTTTCTTAAATAATTGAAGATCATTAAAAGGGGGGGGGTTAAAATCCAAATATTTTTTCCAGAAGTTTCTCTCATGTAAACTTTACATTGTCAGAAATTATTTTATTGCAAAGATCAAGTTAATCTGGTGAAATTATTTTAATGCCTGAAGTATTAGACGTCGGTCTTGAAGTAAGCAAGTTCGAACTCTACTAGCGCTATTATATTCATCTTTGTATAAATACCCAAGAGAAATGTTCGAAGCTCCCTATTCCCCTACCAGGTATATGTTAGATAGCTCCAATACTGTTCTTCTGCATATCAATTTAGGAAACCATGGATTTATTAATTTGTAGAACAAAATAATTTTAAATGATCTCCTCAACTTAATTTTCAATCTTTTCATATCATTAGCCTATTTACAATTATCTATGACAAGTATATTTACGTAACAATCCTATGCTCGTAGGTAGATTTGAGATGATGTTATCAAACGAGCTTGCAGTGAATGATGATCGGAAGATTGAAATCCTTTCAAATTACTCGAATAAAAAGAAACAAGTATGGGAAGAAGAGGGGAAGAAACAATAATTTTGAAGGAAAAAGAAATTAAAATAAAGAGAAAAACACAAATTGACACTGACAAAAGAGACGTCTTAAGTATGTAAAGTAATAAATGTATGTCATAAATAAAAATGGGAGAAGAACAACAAGAGAAAGAGCGATTAATAATAGTCTAGCTAGTTATTACCTGTTATAAAAATAATGGACCTATTTGAATTTCTATTGAATTTTGTTAAAGAAAAGAAGCTTAATATATTGACGCATATTCAATGTGGAACGAGCATTGTCTTGCGTTATCATATCAGGATTACCACACACACACACACACATATATATATAACTAAATAAATAAAGAAAATAAAAAAATTTCGAGCATTAATCTCGTCACATACATTTTAAAACACAACACTATTAACGATAATAGAACGTTAAGAATTTTCTCATTTTTCGTTTTATTTTTTTTATTTAAAAATAAATTTCGGGTGTGGGTATTGAAATAAATACACTTTAATATCGTCCTTAAGATGGTGTAGCACATACATTCACGCACAATACTCTTAATATTTCGTTTTTTCACACACACACAAGCACGCGCGCGCACATTATATATATATATATATATATATATATATATATATATATATATATAGTAAGATAGACTGGTTTCTTTAGACTTGATTTGGCAGCTACAGTTGGAATAGGAAAACCAATTTTCATCTGATTACAAATTGTCCTTGTTTCATATCTTGCTCGTGGCGGAAGGTTTAGGTACTTACAAATATAAAGTATTATTATTGGAATAACGTCCTAATAAAGTTTCTTAAACGTATTCTTTTTTAGATCTTCGTTTCTAAATATGCATTAATCTATTAAGAATTTTATTTTTATTCCCACCCTGACGACTTTTCCGTTTCATCCAAAATTGTTAATTTATTCGTTTCTCTTAATGAAGTTATGAACATTCATCTTTAAAAGGAATATATTTTACTCTGCACCTGTGCTGGTTTAAATGTTTTCATTAACGACGAGGGTTGTTTTAAGGGGATATTTTCCGTAGTACAATTTTTCTTCTGTGACCATTGTTTATCTGAAGGATTATTTACTGCGAAAATAATAGCCTAGCATTTTACTTGAGAAATAGGAGTGCTGAGTGGATATAACAGGCTTTGATAAGTAAATAGATAGCTAATGGATAAAAAGAAATATTTTCAAATATATATATATATATATATATATATACCTGCAAATTCAGAAAAAAAATCAACCGAGGTTTCATCTAAACGGATCTTCAGGACATTTCTGACCAAAGGACGGTTGGACCAAAGTAGATTTTATTGATTAAAAATGCCAAGAAGAATAGATTTTTGTATGGCATACACCCTATTTTTCTTAACGAAGACACTAAACTTTCATTGCAGAATTCTGGTGCGTTGTACGTGACAATGGTCTGAGGTATTCCATTTCTTGTAAATATTGTTCTAAATATTTATCTAACAGAAGTAGCTTTCTTATTTCTCACCTTTATTACTTTAGACCAACCTGAAAAGGAATCTACTGAGATGAAAAATAAACCAAAACCTCGGATATATGCATGGTCCGTATGGATCCTTGTCCATGGCGCCCTTTTTTTGGGGACATGTATGTATTTTGGTTTGTTTAAACGTTTTGATCTCTATACATTTAGGGCATCTTCTTATATGTTCCTCAACATCTTTACAATACCCCGGCCACCAAGCCTGTAATCTCAATCTTTGCGTCGCAGTAACTCCGCTATGAATATTGTCTTGCACGCTTTTAATTATATCCTTCCTTAGAATATCGGGGGCACTATTGCGTCTTCATTATATATAATGCCCCTCTCAAACGTTAACTTATGCCGTGCTTCTCTGAAAGGTCTCATCACTATAGTACAGTTACTCCAGATTTTCTCGATCGCTCTTTGAAAAATATGACTTGCAGTTTCAAGTCCAAACGGCAAGCAAGACCATCTCAATAATTCCATGGTAGTGTCCAGTGTGGTAATTTCTTTAAATTTGTCATCTTTTTCGAAGTGGTTGTTGGCCGACTTTAAATCGATTTTCGCAAAGTGTTTCTTATTTGCCAGTTCGTGACAGGCAGTTTTGATACTCGATAAGGGAAACAAATCCAAACATATCTGGTGGTTGACGCCAATTTTGTAGTCACCGCATATTCTAATATCCCCATCGGTCTTTTTAATGGCGACAATTAGTGACGTCCAATCGCTTCCCCTATGAGTGACCTTTTCCAAAATACCCAGCTGAATCGGTTTTTTACCTTTGACACTACAATAGGTAAAATATGTATGGGTAATCATCTTGCTTGGATATACCTAGGATGGTAGTTCTCTTTCAAGCGAATGCTTGCTTTAGAACCCTTTAATAATCCTATTTCTTGTTTTTCTGACTCCATAGCATTAACTAATTTTGATGTGTCAACTTTTAATACATCTATACCAAGCAGTCCAAGGTCTTTATTACATGCCAATAGGTATAATCTCAAAGCGATTCTTAGTTTCAAACATACCTTCGAAGATGTCTAATGTTTTAATTATGGCGCCATTAAATTGTTTTACATGCAAGGTTGACTTTTTAAGTCTCGGCTTTCCTAAATCCTGCTAAAAGTTCACTGGAATAAGTGTTATGTCACAGCCAGGATCGACATTGCATGTGGAAGTATTTCCCATTTTTACCTTTTCTCTAGTTTTTGTTGGTGTGTTTAGCGTGAAAATTTCAGCCCCTCCTCTATCGATTTGCGTGTCTTTTAAGTTCCTAAACTTTTTTTTTTTGTATCTGCACACTTTCGGGGCGTGATTTTTTCTTTTGCAAATGGAGCATGTCTTACGAAAGGCTGGGTAATTATTTTTCCCTGACATGCTGTTTGCAACAGGATTTGCATAGAATTTCGTATTTGCTTGTGCTGTACGCTTCTCTTTCGTTCGGTTGTTGATTATACTTTTTTCAAATGAATTCCAGTTGCAGAACAAACTCTATTCATGTTTCTACTGTTAAATTAACACTTTGAAACGTTTCCAATAACCTATGTTTAAAATCCGAGTCGTGCATACCTTCTATCAATCGTAGCATTCATCTTTTATGGTCATTTCACCGGTGCCAAGTCTTTCAAATTTGCAATATCTAGTTCTTTCTTTCAATCGGTGAACGAATTTTACAATAGTTTCATTGGGGTACTGTCTTTGTTCTTTGAGCGATGACTAACATTTTCTTTGGGCTGATATTCCGCTTTATTACCTCGCCAATTTTTTTGAGAGTCAGCTCTTCGACATTTCTTGAAACTTTCTAGATTGCTTCGAACCCAGCTGTTGCGAGGAATATGTCTGTAATTTCCTTTTGTTCCCCTTCGCTTCGACTGTCTCTTAGTTTCTTTAACCTGGTTAGTGCCTCAAAACATCTTATCCATGTTTCCACATACTCAGGATCGTCGAGTGTAGTCAGAGATCCAATCAGCAACGCCACTGTTGTGCCTTGGAAATCGCATGTCAAGCCTCGTGATTTTTCCATACCAAGTACCCTAGATTTGCTCTATTCATTCAGGTGTCTCCTTTGCATGCCATGCTACAATCATATTTGATAAAGGAGCATTTATCATTCTTCTAAGCCACTTTTCACAGTCGTTTGAGCTACGCCATTGCTTTATATTTTGAGCTGTTCTTAGCAGAGAGCATATATCTTGCAAAATAATTTTTCTAATCTTCCCATTTGCGTTTTTGAAGGATTGATTAGTCTACATATCGGCTTATTTTTATGTTCCTTAAGAGTAATAAAGCAATTCTTAAAATTAAGTATATATACATACATACGCGCGCACACACACATCTATATATATATCTATATATATATATATATATATTCTTTCAACCTGTAGCTGTTTCATTACTACTGTATGGTTGCACGACATTGACTTTAACGAAACACTTGGAGAAAAACCCATTGAATTGTTTGTCATCGGTCCAGAATTTCACTCCCATTTAATTCCAAAAAGGGGTGACTTTCCCATGACACTACACTGCATCTGATAAGAAAGTTCAAGTTTTGAAGCTCTTGAAAGTATGGAGTACTCCTCCATTGCCATAACTCCCACTTCTACTCTGACACGGAGTAGATGTACATGTTAGTCTCACGTATTGGATTGGTCAAATATGTACGTAAGATAACAATATTAGAGAGGAATACTTTGTATCATGTAACTAAATCATTTGTATGAAGAATACTTACCGGAAGCCATAATTGTATTCATTTTTTCCTCTCAAATTTTCTTAGCTCAATAACCTTTTCTTTCTTGCAACTCAATCACAGTCATTCTCTCTTCCTCACTAACTCCACCTCTTTTTTTTTCTTCCTTTCTTTTTTAGATATACAAAATCTGTCTTCGTTCACCACTTAACCTTCTTTCTTTTTTAACTCAACTGCTCAACCAATATTTTTTTCTTTCTTTCTTTCTTTCTTAACTTATCAATCTCTTTCTTACACAACTAGTCAAATTCTTTCTTTTATTCTTCTTTTCTTTTTTTTTTCATTTTTACTCAACCACAATCACTTTAGACTTAGTACATTCCTAGAGAAAGTCAAATCTGACTTAAACATGTCGTATTCCACATAAAAATAGACATTATGTTGTATCCTACATGTGGCAGGGGCGGGTATATACATACTCAACTATTATCTTTAATTTTTCATTTTTTTTTTAATTTGCTACTCCACCATCATTATAATTCTTCCTTCCTTCCTTCCTTCCTTTGCTACGCAACCACCATTTTCATTTCTATCTTGGCTACTAAATCCCCACCTTGCTTTCTTTCTTTCTTTCTTTCTAGCTTCCAAAATCTTCCTTTTTCTTTTTTTAAAATCATTTTGTTCTTTATTTTCTGTTATTTTTAATATATTTTTCCTATTCATTTTTCAACATAACCACCATTCTTCTTCCTCTTCTTCCACTTTTTATCTTCTAGTTTTCTTCATTTGTCTTATTTACAACTTTTCTCTTTTTCTTTTCCTGTTTCTTCCTTTTTGAATTCCTCAATTTCCGCTTTTCTTTCTTTTCCAATTATTCGTCATTTTTCCAAATCAAAACCTTCTCCTGGGAAATTGACTTCAGTTCTGTTACAACCTAAGATGAAACAAAGGTGAAAAAAATTACCCGAAGCGAAACTTAGCCGTTATTTACAAACCGCTTTGCTTAGCTGATACTAATTAAAACGAAGAGTAAAGTTTGCATGCTACGACAAAATAACGCGAGAACATCAACGAGATTTCCGCTATTCCCGATGTTGTTTATTTGTTATTTCTGGTTTCAAACAAGATGCAATAAATACATGTTCATTCATTATTCTCAACCCCATATTTATTAACATCGCTTTACTACCACGGACACAACAGAATTCATTGAATGGCTTTTCAACAATAGATCACGATAACAACAAATTTCATCAAATGTTTATGATTGATTGATTTTAACGGTGTGTCAACAGCTACCGAGTTATTTTATTCCTAGAGATTAGGAAATCGCTTTCATTGTACGTTATATATATATATATATATATATATATATATATATATATATATATATATATATATATATATATATTGAGGGTTGTTGTTTTTTAAAAGTTTTTTCTTTTTGCTTACTACGAATACAAACAATACTTTAAAAGATCAATTTGGTCCCTGTCGCGGGGGTGGGTGGGCTTCGTAGAATAAACCAAATGTATGGGTAAGACCCTACCCCACCAAAAAAAAAACAACAAAAAAAAAACGGGGATTTTCTGGATATTACATAAAAATGCATCTAATAGTGAGTCTCCAGTTCTGGAGATCTGGGACGTTTGGAGTACTTCTTCACCATCTTTACTCTCAGGTCCAAATATAAGACATAACGAATATATTCTTGTATGAGATATACTGAATGCATTCGGGAGTTTTTTTTTTCTATCAGAACGATTATAGTAAAGCTTCCGAGCTGCCGAATCTTCGTAAACACCATTTGACTCATCGAATCCTCTGCGGTGTCCACGGATTAACACCCAAACATTGGAAAATCTTCTTATTGGCGCTTCCAACATGAATGTCAACTAGTACAGACCGCCGTTTCCAAATGTCTGGAGAAGTAAATATCGTCATAGTGCGGCTTTTCTTAAAAAACTGTGGCCGACTCTAGTTTGGTGCGCAGCAGACAAAAGCTGAAAAAAAAGAAAGAACACGTGACCGAAATAGATAATTTAGAATTGCGACAGTTTATTCCTCACACTCCGTATATATATATATATATATATATATATATATATATATATATATATATATAAAATCTTATACAAAATGTCAGCACTCATTTAAATCTCTTCACGCATAAAGATATATATGCACCGCTATGTTGGACATATACAAAAAAATATAAGGAACGCTCCAAGAGTATTTATTTTTTCAAATTATCACAACCTTTCACCAAAATTGTGGAATTAGCCCACTCAGAGGATGTTCACTAAAGTTATTTCATTTAGCTGTAAATACCTTAATAACAGATAAAACGCAAAACATTTTTCTTTAACTGTCTAACATTCGGGCTTCATGAAAAATTCCTTAAACTCTTTTGTTGTTGTTTACACAGGTCGACACCAGAGTTACAAGAGGATGGAGCCGGCCTCTACATTACACTTAAAAATTGACTAAGTTGACGCCGCTAAGCGGTAGAGGACCCATCAGAAATATATAAAAGCCACACGTGTCTGTAAACACCCAAACTTAGCCATATTTCATACAAAAAGTAAAACAATAAACTGTATTAACTCCATAGTTTTATAAATTTCAAATGACAATTTAAATTCACCTTATGCGAGCGGACTGGCAATACAATAATCACATGTGATGCAATGCATTTATAATACATACCACTCCCGATAAAGATTATGAAATAAGGATTTTCCCTTTTTTTTTTATTTACAAATGAATAAACTAAAAACTAATGAGACACAAAATATTTTTATTTTACAGCTGAACAGTTTTGTGTCGTCATACATATCTTAAAGAAACGAGATTGAATGATTTAAATTAATGGTACAGTGGACGGCAGAAGTAAACACCACAGTTTAAAATGTTAATTATTGGGTGCAAGTGAACATCTAGTGAATGTTTCATCATTTTTTTCAGTTATGATCATGAGTTGGACTGCTTCGCACCATGGGTTTGCTTGTTTTTGTTGTTTAAGCCTGGGAAATCTTTAATTGCTGCAGAGAGAGATTTTCGTGCTCATTTCATATTCGGTCGGAATGATAATGTTCCAGGTAGAAAATAGAATTTATTTACTGCTAAATGAAAAACTTAAGTAGACATACTCTATGTGTAAATTCCAGAGCTTCTACCTGGCGTAATTTTGAAAGGCTTTCCTTCTTGGATTGATCTTTATATTTCTAATATACATCAAATTGGCAGGACATTATATATATATATATATATATACGATATCCTAATGTATACAACCCAGTCAGTAGACTGGGGCTATAGAATATACCAAGTGCATTTAAGTAAGTTCCCCCCCACAACGAGTGCCATACAAATGACACAAACCAATCTGGTGATGACGCTCGAATCACGGTGTTTTGAGGAATGTGGAATACTCCTTCATTGCCATTGTTCCCTTGTCCACTTTGGACTGGAGTTGTAGCAGCCGAAAGGACGTACTATGAATTGAATTACTATGATCAGAAAATCTGCAAGCACTACACATGACATACGGAACCACCGCACAGCTATTTCCACCTTATTAGTTCTCATCAACAGTGTATACCGTGATCTCCCCGACTGGAGATCGAATCAGTGACCACAGAATGCAGAATTGAAACTCTACCACTGAGCTACTGGTCTACATCGCACACACCCGATGCTAAGTTAACTAGTTATGGTAAATGCACGACCAATTATCCTGGTGTGTCTTGCAGTTACATCCGTACTTTTACAGAAGACGCGGTCACCTTCAGGGCTACGTCTTCCAGAAAGGATTGGAGATACGAATCCGTGAAATCACAACATCATGGGCAAGAAAATAGCCATACATCTTTCATTTTTCAATTAGAGAAATTATATTATAAATTGAATTACCATGACCTGCTCAATGGTAGAGTTTTGGCTCTGCATTCCGTAGTCATTGGCTTGAGCTCCAGTGGGGGAGATCACGGTATACACTGCTGATGAGACTGAATAAAGTTGAAACAGCTGTACAGAGGTTCCAAATGTCTCAAGCAGAGCATGCCGGATTTTCTGGTCATGGTAATTTAATATATATGTATAAACAGGATTTTGCATCAAATAACCTAAAATGGTTTATATGCCATAAAACCTCTGTGTATTCGCAATCCAAACTTTGATATATTGATACTGAGCACTATAATATAGTTCTTATATATATATATATATATATATATATATATATATATATATATATATATATATATAATAAAAGCATCTTGAGTCAATATTTATTATAAACATAATAACGGCATTGGATAAAGCGAGTTTTCATTTACAGAAAACATTTTCTATCGGTGATCAACAAGAGACTACATAATATGCTCGGAAGAGGGTCATTCCAATAGTAATAACTTCTGTTTCATTATATTGCCCAGCAATGGAGTTTAGGATTACTATATTCGTTAAGGATCTTGTTGAATCGTTTGTGATACATTTAGAAAATAAGATCAGTATTAAAGCATGAGTCAAGTATTTTAGTTACAAAACTAATCGATTTGCAAGATACAGAACAACCAATAAATAAGGATTGTGTTTTGCCATCGAAAATTGTGTTCAATATTGTTCGCACGTACATTTTTTGTCACAATGAATAATAATGAGACATCGTTTTTGCATGGGAATTACAATTCATTGTACTTGTAAATGATTTCAGTTTAACGATAATAAATAAAGATGCCTTGCTCGGTGGGTGTGGAACGGCTACGTGCTTCCCAACACGCTGCCAGAGATCAGTGCCCTTGTGCTAATTTCGTACGGGCCGAGAAGACTAGATTTGTGAAACCGGCATAAAACAATCTTCTTTCAACTCTTTATACACATACGTACTTTGAAGAGATCTAAGCTAGTTTTAGAAATAGATGATAACAAAACAATTTGCTTCGTTATGAAAATGTCGATCTAACTCAGATAATCTGTTAAACTAGAAATTTGAAAATTAATTTCAAAATAAAGCATATCCAAACTCTTTTGGAAGATAGACAGAAATCGATCATCTAAAAATAACATTTAGCAAACTACAAAAAAAGGATACCCACCTACATTTCTATCCTGCTTGCTTCCTTACTTGCAAATTTATTCGTTCAACTATTAATTCTTGTCTTATTTGTTTGTTTTTTTCTTTATTTATTTCTTGCCTGCTTTTCTATTTATTCAATTATTAATCTTTTTCTTTTGTTGAATAAAAACAGGAAGATGTCTTTGAAAGGTCGCGTAAGTTATGTGGGTGGAAAAGCAAAATGTCCTCCGGTGTCTTAAGGTAAACAAAACGCGATGGAAATACCACGGGAATTGCGTGGGTGGCGTCCCGGAAGGAAGTGTAACCGCGAGGATTGCGTAGCCGTCTGGGAAATTTTATATCGACTGAAATTTTTTGATTCAAAGTGAGAATGAAGGTACCAGAAAAGAGTCTCTAGAAATCACGCCATTCTAGGCGCTGGCCTTGTGCTAGATAGCCAAGGGTTGAAAAGTAAAGAAGGAGATAAGCTGTACGACCTTCGCTAAAAATGAGTAAATAAGAATAATCAAATGCCTAGAGGTAAAACTAGACGTGGAAGAAGAGAAGGGAGTAGAAACTAAAGGTGATTTGGCCTTGATATGGCCTTGTACGCGAAAACAAAAAAAACTGGATAAACAGACTCGTGATAGTTGAAGAAGTGAATTAACAGGCTCACTGAAGTCAAAAAGAGGAAGAAAGAAGAATTAATTCTTTTCGAAGGACCTGAAGTCGAAAAACATAGAGAAGCTGAGATGATCAGATGTTCTATGTTGGTCCCGTACATGTCTCGCAAAAGCAGAATGAAGCTAAAGTCAGAGAGTTTTCACAGAAAAACTGCACTGTCAACTTTATGTGCATACAAACTCAGTAATCTTCGACTCTCTTCTTCACTCCCCTATTTTTTCCATTTCGTAATAAAAGAAAAAGAATAGGAATAGATTATATTTTTATATATATGTTAGTGTCTTTTCATTCTTGCTATACAACATTTTATTCGATTTCGTATTGTCCGACCAGTTATGTCACCGATACATTTTGGTAAAAGAACCACGTTACTAGTATCCAAGAAAAGAACTGTCGACTGGAACCGACAGAAAGGAAGACAAAGGGAAAATGGTAAGTGACCGCTACTTTTGCTTTACGAGGTATTTGCTCTTTTTTGTGTATTCATATATTTAAAAAAAAAGAAAGAAAAAGAAGGAAAAAAAAGAAGAAAGTGTAAATCAGTGGGTCTGGGGATGTGACCCTGCCGAATGGAAACAGATTAGAATTACACTATCAATTAGACACAAAAGATGGGGTAACATTTATATTCTTTTGAATTAATAAAGCAGAGTTTGAGGCTCATAGGGTAGTTTTTTTAGACCCATCTCTACTAGAATCTTGTCTCTGATGATTTCTTCCTTCCTTTTCCCTCCTTCATTTTATTGCTTAATTCTTCTGTTACATTGGTTGACTTGCGATGTACATGTTGGCAACTTCTAGAGTTCGAATATAGTATAATGGAAATTAAGCAGTACTGAATGTTATTATTAAGCCTGAACAGGAAAGGATTTACTATAGGCGAATATCAGTTATCCAATGTCAGTTATGAAACTAAGACGTAGTTTTACCATGTGCAATGCAGCAAGTGGGAAACGAACTTTTTTTTGTTCTTAATTATAGAACTATTGTATCTACATATGGTGATTGAAAATACTTATTAAAAAAAGAAGAAAAACGAAAATGAGAAAAATAAAAATAACTAAAGTTGTTCAAATGCATTCACGTTGTCATTAAAACAAAAAAAGAAAGGAACTGTTTCTTTTACGGCGTTATATGGATGAAATATTTGAGCTGAACTGTAACAGACTTCGACGAAGTTTTTTCATCATGATTATTTTATTTCTTTAACTTTTTAAAAAAATTTTGTACGCTGGTCCTCCAGTTATAAGTAAGGAGAGTGTCAGTGGAACATGCTGAAAATGTTCAAAAGTGAACATTTTGAAAAATAGGATGGTAAGTAATATTAAACAGAGACAGGAGGATGCCTTTAAGAGGTGGCAAAGGATTCTTGGGTGGTAAAGCAGGATGCCCACCGGTTTCCTAAGGTAAACAAAACACGGCGGAAATGCCACGTGAATTCCGTGAGTGGTAGGCCAGAAGGAAGTGTCACAATGAGGATTGCGTAAGTGTCCGGAAAATCATATAATGACTGAAGATTTTTCGACCGAAGTAGGATGAATGAGCCAGCAGGAGAGTTACTTAGACGTCACGCCACTCTGAAGGCTGGCCTTGTGCCAGGAGGTCAAGGGTTGAAAAGGATAAAAAGGCCTGAGCTGTACGAGATTCGCGAAAACGAGAAGAATCTCAGATGATTAAATGACTCGAGATAATGGTAGACGCACGAAGCAGAGAAGAGTAAAGAAAAATACTTATGGGTGTAATAAAAGGTGTAGAAACAGACTCACTAAAGTCGAAAATGGTTGTGATCCTAGAAAAATAGAGGGTTACTTAGCGAAAGCCCTGAAGGTGAAAACAAAAAGAAGCAGAGATGATTAGATGTTTTGAGTTGGCCTTCTACTAGTCCCGTGAAATAACAACAAAGAAGAAGCGAAGATGATTAAATGTTTTGAATTGACTCTGAATCAGTCACATGAAAGCAAAACGAAGAAGTGGTTCACTGAAGATTTATGCCCACCTTATGCCACCCTCGATTTATGCCCACCTTAGCCACCCTCGACTTTCTGCTTCACTCCACTATTTCGTACATTTCGTAATTAAAGGAAAAGAAAAAAAAGCAGAAATGACCTGCGATTTTTTCAAGTTTGAATATATAATCGCTGATTTTAAAGCAGTTTTTACACTGAATCCAAAAAACATACTCATTCTCTTTTATCCGATCTTTTTTTTAAAGATACAAGCTTTTACTTGATATGTATTGAACAGTATATTAACTCAATATTTTCTCAAACAAATAAGCTCTGGTTTGTCTAAAAATGTTAAACAACAAAATATGCGCTTACAATTCATGTATATTTAATATATACTCATAAACAGGATTTGGCATGAAA